>JAWNOF010000016.1:0-34351 GCA_035046165.1 Drosophila rubida
TGTCATATTCAAGCCATCTACCTAAAAAACCCACAACCCAAGCTATGGTCATAGAAAGAACTAGCAACCCTTTTCGGCTAGAGCAAAAATTGCAGCATTTCCTTGGCCGCGTCTCATTGTCATATTCAAACCATCTACCTATAAACCCCACAACCCACATATTCAAGCCATCTACCTTATCAAACCCACAACCCAAGCTATGGTCATAAAAAGAACTAGCAACCGTTTTCGGCTAGAGCAAAAATTGTAGCATTTCCTTGACCGCATCTCATTGTCATTTTCAAGCCATCTACCTAGAAAAACCCACGACCCATGCTATGGTCATAAATAGAACTAGAAGCATTTCATTGTCCGCGTCTCATTGTCATATTCAAGCCATCCACCTGCTACTCACAGAGTAATTGATTTTCAGCTATATCCTTTTCCAGTTAACAAGCGTAATAAACGGTCATAAGATCAACAGATTTGTTTACATTATAACAAGGTTGCTGGCTACTCGCAGCACAAGCAAGTACAAGTGTCCAGTCTACAATTTAAAAACAAAATAATTGTGAGTGTTGTTGTTGCTGCGTACGATGCAGCATTTCCTCGAACAGATCATAAAAAGAAGTCGAAACTCTTTCTATTTCGGCAGAAATTGCAGCAGATGGTCATTGGTCATAAAAATAACTAGAGCAAAAAATGCAGCATGTCCTCGCCCAAGCCACTTGCATGTCATAAACGATCATGCCAAAAAAAACCCGCGACCCATGCTATGGTCATAAAAAAACGAGCAAAAATTGCAGCATTTCCTTGACCGCGTCTCATTGTCATATTCAAGCCGTCTACCTAGAAAAACCCACGACCCAAGCTATGGTCATAAAAAGAACTGGCAACCCTTTTCGGCTAGAGCAAAAATTGCAGCATTTAATTGGCCGCGTCTCATTCTCATATTCAAGCCGTCTACCTAGAAAAACCCACGACACAAGCTATGGTCATAAAAAAACTAGCAACCTTTTTCGGCTAGAGCAAAAATTGCAGCATTTCCTTGACCGCATCTCATTGTCATTTTCAAGCCATCTACCTAGAAAAACCCACGACCCATGCTATGGTCATAAATAGAACTAGAAGCATTTCATTGTCCGCGTCTCATTGTCATATTCAAGCCATCCACCTGCTACTCACAGAGTAATTGATTTTCAGCTATATCCTTTTCCAGTTAACAAGCGTAATAAACGGTCATAAGATCAACAGATTTGTTTACATTATAACAAGGTTGCTGGCTACTCGCAGCACAAGCAAGTACAAGTGTCCAGTCTACAATTTAAAAACAAAATAATTGTGAGTGTTGTTGTTGCTGCGTACGATGCAGCATTTCCTCGAACACTTCATAAAAATAAGTCGAAACTCTTTCTATTTCGACAGCAATTGCAGCATATGGTCATGTGGTCATAAAAATAACTAGAGCAAAAAATGCAGCATTTCCTCGCCCAAGCCACTTGCATGTCATAAACGATCATGCCAAAAAATCCGTGACCCATGCTATGGTCACAAATATAACTAGCAACCCTTTTCGGCTACAGCAAAAATTGCAGCATTTCCTTGGCCGCGTCTCATTGTCACATTCAAGCCATCTACCTAAAAAACCCAGAACCCGCGTCTCATTGTCATATTCAAGCCATCTACCTATAAAACCCACAACCCACATATTCAAGCCATCTACCTTATAAAACCCACAACCCAAGCTATGGTTACAAAACGAACTAGCAACCTTTTTCGTATATTGCAAAAATTGCAGAATTTCCTTGGCCGCGTCTCATTGTCATATTCAAGCCATCTACCTAAAAAACCCACAACCCAAGCTATGGTCATAGAAAGAACTAGCAACCCTTTTCGGCTAGAGCAAAAATTGCAGCATTTCCTTGGCCGCGTCTCATTGTCATATTCAAACCATCTACCTATAAACCCCACAACCCACATATTCAAGCCATCTACCTTATCAAACCCACAACCCAAGCTATGGTCATAAAAAGAACTAGCAACCGTTTTCGGCTAGAGCAAAAATTGTAGCATTTCCTTGACCGCATCTCATTGTCATTTTCAAGCCATCTACCTAGAAAAACCCACGACCCATGCTATGGTCATAAATAGAACTAGAAGCATTTCATTGTCCGCGTCTCATTGTCATATTCAAGCCATCCACCTGCTACTCACAGAGTAATTGATTTTCAGCTATATCCTTTTCCAGTTAACAAGCGTAATAAACGGTCATAAGATCAACAGATTTGTTTACATTATAACAAGGTTGCTGGCTACTCGCAGCACAAGCAAGTACAAGTGTCCAGTCTACAATTTAAAAACAAAATAATTGTGAGTGTTGTTGTTGCTGCGTACGATGCAGCATTTCCTCGAACACTTCATAAAAATAAGTCGAAACTCTTTCTATTTCGACAGCAATTGCAGCATATGGTCATGTGGTCATAAAAATAACTAGAGCAAAAAATGCAGCATTTCCTCGCCCAAGCCACTTGCATGTCATAAACGATCATGCCAAAAAATCCGTGACCCATGCTATGGTCACAAATATAACTAGCAACCCTTTTCGGCTACAGCAAAAATTGCAGCATTTCCTTGGCCGCGTCTCATTGTCACATTCAAGCCATCTACCTAAAAAACCCAGAACCCGCGTCTCATTGTCATATTCAAGCCATCTACCTATAAAACCCACAACCCACATATTCAACCCATCTACCTTATAAAACCCACAACCCAAGCTATGGTTATAAAACGAACTAGCAACCTTTTTCGTATATTGCAAAAATTGCTGAATTTCCTTGGCCGCGTCTCATTGTCATATTCAAGCCATCTACCTAAAAAACCCACAACCCATGCTATGGTCACAAATATAACTAGCAACCCTTTTCGGCTACAGCAAAAATTGCAGCATTTCCTTGGCCGCGTCTCATTGTCAAATTCAAGCCATCTACCTAAAAAACCCAGAACCCGCGTCTCATTGTCATATTCAAGCCATCTACCTATAAAACCCACAACCCACATATTCAAGCCATCTACCTTATAAAACCCACAACCCAAGCTATGGTTATAAAACGAACTAGCAACCTTTTTCGTATATTGCAAAAATTGCAGAATTTCCTTGGCCGCGTCTCATTGTCATATTCAAGCCATCTACCTAAAAAACCCACAACCCAAGCTATGGTCATAGAAAGAACTAGCAACCCTTTTCGGCTAGAGCAAAAATTGCAGCATTTCCTTGGCCGCGTCTCATTGTCATATTCAAACCATCTACCTATAAACCCCACAACCCACATATTCAAGCCATCTACCTTATCAAACCCACAACCCAAGCTATGGTCATAAAAAGAACTAGCAACCGTTTTCGGCTAGAGCAAAAATTGTAGCATTTCCTTGACCGCATCTCATTGTCATTTTCAAGCCATCTACCTAGAAAAACCCACGACCCATGCTATGGTCATAAATAGAACTAGAAGCATTTCATTGTCCGCGTCTCATTGTCATATTCAAGCCATCCACCTGCTACTCACAGAGTAATTGATTTTCAGCTATATCCTTTTCCAGTTAACAAGCGTAATAAACGGTCATAAGATCAACAGATTTGTTTACATTATAACAAGGTTGCTGGCTACTCGCAGCACAAGCAAGTACAAGTGTCCAGTCTACAATTTAAAAACAAAATAATTGTGAGTGTTGTTGTTGCTGCGTACGATGCAGCATTTCCTCGAACACTTCATAAAAATAAGTCGAAACTCTTTCTATTTCGACAGCAATTGCAGCATATGGTCATGTGGTCATAAAAATAACTAGAGCAAAAAATGCAGCATTTCCTCGCCCAAGCCACTTGCATGTCATAAACGATCATGCCAAAAAATCCGTGACCCATGCTATGGTCACAAATATAACTAGCAACCCTTTTCGGCTACAGCAAAAATTGCAGCATTTCCTTGGCCGCGTCTCATTGTCACATTCAAGCCATCTACCTAAAAAACCCAGAACCCGCGTCTCATTGTCATATTCAAGCCATCTACCTATAAAACCCACAACCCACATATTCAACCCATCTACCTTATAAAACCCACAACCCAAGCTATGGTTATAAAACGAACTAGCAACCTTTTTCGTATATTGCAAAAATTGCTGAATTTCCTTGGCCGCGTCTCATTGTCATATTCAAGCCATCTACCTAAAAAACCCACAACCCAAGCTATGGTCATAGAAAGAACTAGCAACCCTTTTCGGCTAGAGCAAAAATTGCAGCATTTCCTTGGCCGCGTCTCATTGTCATATTCAAACCATCTACCTATAAACCCCACAACCCACATATTCAAGCCATCTACCTTATCAAACCCACAACCCAAGCTATGGTCATAAAAAGAACTAGCAACCGTTTTCGGCTAGAGCAAAAATTGTAGCATTTCCTTGACCGCATCTCATTGTCATTTTCAAGCCATCTACCTAGAAAAACCCACGACCCATGCTATGGTCATAAATAGAACTAGAAGCATTTCATTGTCCGCGTCTCATTGTCATATTCAAGCCATCCACCTGCTACTCACAGAGTAATTGATTTTCAGCTATATCCTTTTCCAGTTAACAAGCGTAATAAACGGTCATAAGATCAACAGATTTGTTTACATTATAACAAGGTTGCTGGCTACTCGCAGCACAAGCAAGTACAAGTGTCCAGTCTACAATTTAAAAACAAAATAATTGTGAGTGTTGTTGTTGCTGCGTACGATGCAGCATTTCCTCGAACACTTCATAAAAATAAGTCGAAACTCTTTCTATTTCGACAGCAATTGCAGCATATGGTCATGTGGTCATAAAAATAACTAGAGAAAAAAATGCAGCATTTCCTCGCCCAAGCCACTTGCATGTCATAAACGATCATGCCAAAAAATCCGCGACCCATGCTATGGTCACTAATATAACTAGCAACCCTTTTCGGCTACAGCAAAAATTGCAGCATTTCATTGTCCGCGTCTCATTGTCATATTCAAGCCATCTACCTAGAAAAACCCATGACCCAAGCCTTGTCCGCGTCTCATTGTCATATTCAAGCCATCTACCTAGAAAAACCCACGACCCAAGGCTTGTCCGCGTGTCATTGTCATATTCAAGCCATCTACCTAGAAAAACCCATGACCCAAGCTATGGTCACAAAAATAACTAGCAACCCTTTTCGGCTAGAGCAAAAATTGCAGCATTTCATTGGCCGCGTCTCATTGTCATATTCAAGCCATCTACCTATAACAACCCACGACCCAAGCCTTGTCCGCGTCTCATTGTCATATTCAAGCCATCTACCTAGAAAAACCCACGACTCAAGCTATGAGTCCTGTAAACAAGTGCAATAAACGGTCATAAAATCTGCAGATTTGTTTTCATTATAACAACCCACAACTCATCACGAGGTTGCTAACAATTTTTGCTTTGGGTTTTATTGGCGTGATTGTGGCATGCGAGGTTTCAGTTAAGAAGTCAACCAGCATGCAATTCAGTCTTAAATGTGTTCTCGAAGTGATAAGTAACAAGTGGAAAGTACAAGTTTCCTGTCTAAATTTTAAAAACAAAATAGTTGTGAGTGAGTGATCTTTTGTGACATGCTCAGTTTAATTGTAAATGCCAAGCAGAATGCAAGTCAGTATTAAAGATGCTCTCGAAGTCACAAGAAAAGTACAAATGTCCAGTCTACATTTTAAAAACAAAATAATTGTGAGTGTTGTTGTTGCTGATGTTGTTGCTGCGTACGATGCCAGTGACGAATCGAGTGACTTGAGGTTTCGCCGATTGGGCGTACGATTGCTTTGCCCTATCGGTTTGCGCATGTATGCTCATCGGCCTATTGACCAGGTAATGGAACATTTTAAATATAGTATTGATTACCGGAAGTCAACACATTATTTCTCTGTTGCTTTTACAGGTTCGTCGTTACTGCATTGAATCGTTGTTGTTTCTGCGCCTGAAGATGGCAATGCCACTGCCGCTGTCTATGTAAGCCCGACGATCACTTTTTAGGTCTGCATTTGGCACCTGCGACAGTCTGTCGCCAATTGTTTTCTCAATGGGCATCAATTTCGTCGATTCTAACGATGTCTGTAATTCGACGAAATAGCCGCCGTTTCTAAATCACAGTGGCCAACATTGCTATTGCTATATCAACATTAGCTAACAACATTAGCAACAATAGATGCGGCCGTTTAGCAAACTCAGCATAAGCAGCTAATCGCAACACTGAATACAGTAATCCGAATCGAAGATGATCTAACAAATGAAGAAGCCGTCAGCTTAGCAGAAAGCACATCACATGACAACGCGGCCAACTGTTATGCACTTATTAATTATTAACTATTAACTAGTTTTCTTATTTAATTCAAATTTACAGACATACATATTGCCAAGAAATTCTGTAATTCGACGAAACAATGCTATTGCTATATCAACATTACCTACAACAGCAACAATATAAGCAGCCCTTCAGTAAACTCAGCATAAGCAGCTAATCGCAACACTGAATACAGTACCCCGAATCGAAGATGATCTGAATAATGAAGAAGCCGTCAGCTTAGCAGAAAGCACATGACATGACAATGCGGCCAACTGTTATGCACTTATTAAATATTAACTATTAACTAGTTTTCTTATTTAATTCAAATTTGCAGATATACATATTGCCAAGAAATTCTGTAATTCGACGAAACATTGCTATTGCTATATCAACATTAGCTACAACAGCAACAATATAAGTGGCCGTTTAGCAAACTCAGCATAAGCAGCTAATCGCAACACTGAATATAGTAATCCGAATCGAAGACGATCTAACTAATGAAGACGCCGTCAGCTTAGCAGAAAGCACATCACATGACAACGCGGCCACCTGTTATTCAATTGACAGCATCCGATATAAACGAATGGCAAGCCACGCAGCCACTCATTTCGCATCATTTGCCACCCTCCGAAGCGAAGAATCATACGCAGATCGGCTCAATACGCGTACCGCCTCAAGAGCCTGCAATCGCTAAACTCTGCTCATTGCTCCAGCAGAAAATCTTCTATATTTGGTTGACCTAGCGTAGCCAACTTGGTAAGCATAGCTGCTCTCTGTTCACTTTTAACAATAACAAAAGGAATTGGTTAATTTAGGAATGCGTAAAACAAAATACCCAAACATTCAACTGTTAATTTTTTGTATGATGGCGGGCAATGCCTGCACATAAAATGCTAAAATGCATTGGCTCACTATTAGCAGCAGTGGCAACGGCAGTTTAAAAGCGCTGTGGAGAGATAATAACTTTATTCTTTCAATGCTGTCACATAATTTGCATATCAATTTTATAATTTGTATAATTATTTGTGCACAAAGGCAAATGCAAATAACAATATTTAAAGAATTTAAAAAAAGCTATCAAAATTTTATAAAATTACAATTTTTTAAAATTAATATCAATATATTATGTTATGTTATGCACATATTAATTATTAACTATTAACTAGTTTTCTTATTCAATTCGAATTTGCAGACATACATATTGCCAAGAAATTCTGTAATTCGACGAAATATCCGCCGATTCTAAATCACAGTTGCCAACATTACTATTGCTATATCAACATTAGCTACAACAGCAACAATAGAAGCGGCCGTTTAGCAAACTCAGCATAAGCAGCTAATCGCAACACTGAAGACAGTACTGCGAATCGAAGATAATCTAACTAATGAAGACGCCGTCAGCTTAGCAGAAAGCACATCACATGACAACGCGGCCACCTGTTATTCAATTGACAGCATCCGATATAAACGAATGGCAAACCACGCAGCCACTCATTTCGCATCATTTGCCACCCTCCGAAGCGAAGAATCATACGCAGATCGGCTCAAAACGCGTACCGCCTCAAGAGCCTGCAATTACCAAACTCTGCTCATTGCTCCAGCAGAAAGTCTTCTATATTTGGTTGACCTAGCGTAGCCCACTTGGTAAGCATGGCTGCTCTCTGTTCACTTTTAACAATAAGAATAGGAATTGGTTAATTTTCTTATTCAATTCAAATTTGCAGACATATATATTACCAAGAAATTCAGTAATTCGACGAAATAGCCACCAATTGTAAATCACAATGGCCAACATTGCTATTGCTCTATCAACATTAGCTACAACAGCAACAATATAAGCAGCCGTTCAGTAAACTCAGCATAAGCAGCTAATCGCAACACTGAATACAGTACTTCGAATCGAAGATGATATGAATAATGAAGATGCCGTCAGCTTAGCAGAAAGCACATGACATGACAATGCGGCCAACTGTTATGCACTTATTAATTATTAACTATTAACTAGTTTTCTTATTTAATTCAAATTTGCAGACATACATATTGCCAAGAAATTCTGTAATTCGACGAAACAATGCTATTGCTATATCAACATTACCTACAACAGCAACAATATAAGCAGCCCTTCAGTAAACTCAGCATAAGCAGCTAATCGCAACACTGAATACAGTACCCCGAATCGAAGATGATCTGAATAATGAAGAAGCCGTCAGCTTAGCAGAAAGCACATGACATGACAATGCGGCCAACTGTTATGCACTTATTAAATATTAACTATTAACTAGTTTTCTTATTTAATTCAAATTTGCAGACATACATATTGCCAAGAAATTCTGTAATTCGACGAAACATTGCTATTGCTATATCAACATTAGCTACAACAGCAACAATATAAGCAGCCCTTCAGTAAACTCAGCATAAGCAGCTAATCGCAACACTGAATACAGTACTCCGAATCGAAGATGATCTGAATAATGAAGAAGCCGTCAGCTTAGCAGAAAGCACATGACATGACAATGCGGCCACCTGTTATTCAATTGACAGCATCCGATATAAACGAATGGCAAGCCACGCAGCCACTCATTTCGCATCATTTGCCACCCTCAATCATACGCAGATCGGCTCAATACGCGTACCGCCTCAAGAGCCTGCAATCGCCAAACTCTGCTCATTACTCCAGCAGAAAGTCTTCTCTATTCGGTTGACCTAGCGTAGCCAACTTGGTAAGCATGCCTGCTCTCTGTTCAATTTTAACAATAAGAATAGGAATTGGTTAATTTCCTTATTCAATTCAAATTTGCAGACATACATATTGCCAAGAAAATAACGTGATCCAACAAATGCTGATGCTGACGACCTGCTTCTTGCTGCAACACAACACACGCAACGATCAACTCAAATATTCAATTGCGCTGCTTTTTCGATTGATAGCCAATTCCCTATTGTGGCGTCGCGGCAGCATGCAACTCAGTCTAATTGGCGACAGATTGCAAAAACTTTCGCCAGGAGAGCGCGTGCAATATGGCTCCAGCTAATTCCATGCGCCAACGAGCTTTATCTGCAAATAAGAATAGTAATCAGTGAATCGTATTCAATTTAAATTTGCTGACATAAGCATTGCCAAGAAAAACGTGATATTAGTTAATTTCATTTGCCGACTTTAACTACATTTTGACAGCGAGCGACGTGGCGCACATTCGCTAGCCAATAGGAATGCGTAAAACAAAATACCCAAACATTCAACTGTTAATTTTTTGTATGATGGCGGCCAATGCCTGCACACAATCACATCAATGCATACATGCGTAACATGCGATCATTATCGCTGCAGAGTAAGTGAGAAGTAAGCTACACAATGTTTTGCTCCATTAAAATATTTCATACCCGGAGAGTGCACTGGGTCACTGCTTATTTGTATGCATCGAAATTGTTGTCGTCTTAGAGTGGCACATAAAATGCTGAAATGCATTGGCTCACCATTAGCAGCAGTAGCAACGGCAGTTTAAAAGCGCTATGGAGAGATAATAACTTTATTCTTACAATGCTGTCACATGATTTGCATATCAATTTTATAATTTGTATAATTATTTGTGCACAAAGGCAAATGCAAATAACAATATTTAAAGAATTTAAAAAAAGCTATCAAAATTTTATAAAATTAAAATTTTTTAAAATTAATATCAATATATTATGTTATGTTATGCACATATTAATTATTAACTATTAACTAGTTTTCTTATTTAATTCAAATTTACAGACATACATATTGCCAAGAAATTCTGTAATTCGACGAAACATTGCTATTGCTATATCAACATTAGCTACAACAGCAACAATATAAGCAGCCCTTCAGTAAACTCAGCATAAGCAGCTAATCGCAACACTGAATACAGTACTCCGAATCGAAGATGATCTGAATAATGAAGAAGCCGTCAGCTTAGCAGAAAGCACATGACATGACAATGCGGCCACCTGTTATTCAATTGACAGCATCCGATATAAACGAATGGCAAGCCACGCAGCCACTCATTTCGCATCATTTGCCACCCTCAATCATACGCAGATCGGCTCAATACGCGTACCGCCTCAAGAGCCTGCAATCGCCAAACTCTGCTCATTACTCCAGCAGAAAGTCTTCTCTATTCGGTTGACCTAGCGTAGCCAACTGGGTAAGCATGCCTGCTTTCGGTGGTGTGTGATGATGTCGTATGTGCTGCTGCGAGTTGGACTATACAACTGATAAGTTAAATGGCTGTTATGTCAACGTCGCTGCTAGTCTTAATGTATATTGTTAAGTAGTATTAAGGAATTATGTTATCTATCATCGATGATCTCCGGGAGCCACTTTTGATTTCATGCCACTATTTATCATCAGATGTCGTTCGTCGCTCAATCTCACACACATCCAAGTTTCACGCTGCAAAACGGCGGGTGAGTTATTTGTATATAATGCATATTACTTATTAGTTGAGTTGACAATGAAGTTCGCAGTCTAAGTAGATCCTTATATTAGTCAGTCTTTCTGATTCCATAGCTTTCAGGATCAATATTGTGAACATAAGTGTTGTATGAGCATCTTTTAGCGTTTGTTTGCAGCATAGAATTTGGGATGTGCACATATTGTTGTTGCTATTATATTTGAATGGGATAGTGGAATTTTTGTCGTAATATTCCAGAATCATAGCCTGATTGGCGTTTAGTTAGTTAGTATTGGAGTGTATTGTTTTATTTAATGGGTTTCTCTTAGAGCAAGATTTTGGATCTGCAACGATATGGCCAACACTTTCAACAGATGTGTCGTCTGGATTTGGGCTTGCTATGATGACTGACGCCTCGACATGTTAATGTTTTTCAATAGGCTGCCGGCTGCCTGCGATCAATGTTTATACAAGCTCCAGCACTAGATTCAGTTTGTCAGTTAGTTATGGTAGCTGCTGCTATTTAACACGATATGGCGTTGCTGTAGCTGCATGCTGAGAATCGACGGAGGTGCGTTGGCAATGCTGCTCTCAGGACCCTCTGTCGAATTCAGGAGTAATTGTTGTGAGGTGGGCGAAGCTGTTGATGCTTTTGTATTGCTCCATGTCATCCAGTTGTATACGTTGTGAAACGCTTGATCGAATCCCATGACGGGCGTTGCGTAGATGTAGCAACGTAAGCTAACGCTGCTGCTCTTGAGTTGCCGCCGCTGTTAATTTGCGGTTGTGGGAGAACTTTATAGTAGGGCATGTAAGTATATTTGCTCATTTTACGCCCGATCATATACTAATTGCTTATTCTTTCCAGTAGCAGATCTTGGATATAGTATGATAATGACGTTGTTTATGCTGTCGCAGAATTTGACGTGCTGCGTCACCTTGCTGTTGCGGCCCACATATGCATTATTATGCATGCACAATATGCTGCTCCCAGCGACACCGTTAGCGATCCCGATAACTGATTGCCGAGGATTGGGGTGGTGTGGATGAATCTGTCGCAGCAATGATATTGCTGTGATGTATGGCTGTTGTTATATATTATGTTGTCGTCGAAGGGATTTTTTTATGTAAGCACGTGAGTATATATGTATCATTAATAGCCAGTTCATATACTTTTATATTTTCTTTTTCGTTTTATATATGTGATGAGTCTGCTACTAAGCGCTGCTGCCGCATTCACCTGTACAGCTCAACATCATTACGTTGCAAGTATTAATTGGTCAAATGTTAATGAAATTGTATTACCAATGGCATATCCTTTCAGAACGAAACTTGGATGGTGTGTGATGATGTCGTATGTGCTGCTGCGAGTTGGACTATACAACTGATAAGTTAAATGGCTGTTCTATCAACGTCGCTGCAAGTCTTAATGTATATTGTTAAGTAGTATTAGGGAATTATGTTATCTATCATCGATGATCTCCGGGAGCCACTTTTGATTTCATGCCACTATTTATCATCAGATGTCGTTCGTCGCTCAATCTCACACACATCCAAGTTTCACGCTGCAAAACGGCGGGTGAGTTATTTGTATATAATGCATATTACTTATTAGTTGAGTTGACAATGAAGTTCGCGGTCTAAGTAGATCCTTATATTAGTCAGTCTTTCTGATTCCATAGCTTTCAGGATCAATATTGTGAACATAAGTGTTGTATGAGCATCTTTTAGCGTTTGTTTGCAGCATAGAATTTGGGATGTGCACATATTGTTGTTGCTATTATATTTGAATGGGATAGTGGAATTTTTGTCGTAATATTCCAGAATCATAGCCTGATTGGCGTTTAGTTAGTTAGTATTGGAGTGTATTGTTTTATTTAATGGGTTTCTCTTAGAGCAAGATTTTGGATCTGCAACGATATGGCCAACACTTTCAACAGATGTGTCGTCTGGATTTGGGCTTGCTATGATGACTGACGCCTCGACATGTTGATGTTTTTCAATAGGCTGCCGGCTGCCTGCGATCAATGTTTGTACAAGCTCCAGCACTAGATTCAGTTTGTCAGTTAGTTATGGTAGCTGCTGCTATTTAACACGATATGGCGTTGCTGTAGCTGCATGCTGAGAATCGACGGAGGTGCGTTGGCAATGCTGCTCTCAGGACCCTCTGTCGAATTCAGGAGTAATTGTTGAGAGGTGGGCGAAGCTGTTGATGCTTTTGTATTGCTCCATGTCATCCAGTTGTATACGTTGTGAAACGCTTGATCGAATCCCATGACGGGCGTTGCGTATATGTAGCAACGTAAGCTAACGCTGCTGCTCTTGAGTTGCCGCCGCTGTTAATTTGCGGTTGTGGGAGAACTTTATAGTAGGGCATGTAAGTATATTTGCTCATTTTACGTCCGATCATATACTAATTGCTTATTCTTTCCAGTAGCAGATCTTGGATATAGTATGATAATGACGTTGTTGATGCTGTCGCAGAATTTGACGTGCTGCGTCACCTTGCTGTTGCGGCCCACATATGCATTATTATGCATGCACAATATGCTGCTCCCAGCGACACCGTTAGCGATCCCGATAACTGATTGCCGAGGATTGGGGCAAAAGTTGTTGTTGTGGTGTGGATGAATCTGTCGCAGCAATGATATTGCTGTGATGTATGGCTGTTGTTATATATTATGTTGTCGTCGAAGGGATTTTTTTATGTAAGCACGTGAGTATATATGTATCATTAATAGCCAGTTCATATACTTTTATATTTTCTTTTTCGTTTTATATATGTGATGAGTCTGCTACTAAGCGCTGCTGCCGCATTCACCTGTACAGCTCAACATCATTTCGTTGCAAGTATTAATTGGTCAAATGTTAATGAAATTGTATAATCAATGGCATATCCTTTCAGAACGAAACTTGGATGGTGTGTGATGATGTCGTATGTGCTGCTGCGAGTTGGACTATACAACTGATAAGTTAAATGGCTGTTCTGTCAACGTCGCTGCAAGTCTTAATGTATATTGTTAAGTAGTATTAAGGAATTATGTTATCTATCATCGATGATCTCCGGGAGCCACTTTTCATTTCATGCCACTATTTATCATCAGATGTCGTTCGTCGCTCAATCTCACACACATCCAAGTTTCACGCTGCAAAACGGCGGGTGAGTTATTTGTATATAATGCATATTACTTATTAGTTGAGTTGACAATGAAGTTCGCAGTCTAAGTAGATCCTTATATTAGTCAGTCTTTCTGATTCCATAGCTTTCAGGATCAATATTGTGAACATAAGTGTTGTATGAGCATCTTTTAGCGTTTGTTTGCAGCATAGAATTTGGGATGTGCACATATTGTTGTTGCTATTATATTTGAATGGGATAGTGGAATTTTTGTCGTAATATTCCAGAATCATAGCCTGATTGGCGTTTAGTTAGTTAGTATTGGAGTGTATTGTTTTATTTAATGGGTTTCTCTTAGAGCAAGATTTTGGATCTGCAACGATATGGCCAACACTTTCAACAGATGTGTCGTCTGGATTTGGGCTTGCTATGATGACTGACGCCTCGACATGTTGATGTTTTTCAATAGGCTGCCGGCTGCCTGCGATCAATGTTTGTACAAGCTCCAGCACTAGATTCAGTTTGTCAGTTAGTTATGGTAGCTGCTGCTATTTAACACGATATGGCGTTGCTGTAGCTGTATGCTGAGAATCGACGGAGGTGCGTTGGCAATGCTGCTCTCAGGACCCTCTGTCGAATTCAGGAGTAATTGTTGTGAGGTGGGCGAAGCTGTTGATGCTTTTGTATTGCTCCATGTCATCCAGTTGTATACGTTGTGAAACGCTTGATCGAATCCCATGACGGGCGTTGCGTATATGTAGCAACGTAAGCTAACGCTGCTGCTCTTGAGTTGCCGCCGCTGTTAATTTGCGGTTGTGGGAGAACTTTATAATAGGGCATGTAAGTATATTTGCTCATTTTACGCCCGATCATATACTAATTGCTTATTCTTTCCAGTAGCAGATCTTGGATATAGTATGATAATGACGTTGTTGATGCTGTCGCAGAATTTGACGTGCTGCGTCACCTTGCTGTTGCGGCCCACATATGCATTATTATGCATGCACAATATGCTGCTCCCAGCGACACCGTTAGCGATCCCGATAACTGATTGCCGAGGATTGGGGTGGTGTGGATGAATCTGTCGCAGCAATGATATTGCTGTGATGTATGGCTGTTGTTATATATTATGTTGTCGTCGAAGGGATTTTTTTATGTAAGCACGTGAGTATATATGTATCATTAATAGCCAGTTCATATACTTTTATATTTTCTTTTTCGTTTTATATATGTGATGAGTCTGCTACTAAGCGCTGCTGCCGCATTCACCTGTACAGCTCAACATCATTACGTTGCAAGTATTAATTGGTCAAATGTTAATAAAATTGTATTACCAATGGCATATCCTTTCAGAACGAAACTTGGATGGTGTGTGATGATGTCGTATGTGCTGCTGCGAGTTGGACTATACAACTGATAAGTTAAATGGCTGTTCTGTCAACGTCGCTGCAAGTCTTAATGTATATTGTTAAGTAGTATTAGGGAATTATGTTATCTATCATCGATGATCTCCGGGAGCCACTTTTGATTTCATGCCACTATTTATCATCAGATGTCGTTCGTCGCTCAATCTCACACACATCCAAGTTTCACGCTGCAAAACGGCGGGTGAGTTATTTGTATATAATGCATATTACTTATTAGTTGAGTTGACAATGAAGTTCGCAGTCTAAGTAGATCCTTATATTAGTCAGTCTTTCTGATTCCATAGCTTTCAGGATCAATATTGTGAACATAAGTGTTGTATGAGCATCTTTTAGCGTTTGTTTGCAGCATAGAATTTGGGATGTGCACATATTGTTGTTGCTATTATATTTGAATGGGATAGTGGAATTTTTGTCGTAATATTCCAGAATCATAGCCTGATTGGCGTTTAGTTAGTTAGTATTGGAGTGTATTGTTTTATTTAATGGGTTTCTCTTAGAGCAAGATTTTGGATCTGCAACGATATGGCCAACACTTTCAACAGATGTGTCGTCTGGATTTGGGCTTGCTATGATGACTGACGCCTCGACATGTTGATGTTTTTCAATAGGCTGCCGGCTGCCTGCGATCAATGTTTATACAAGCTCCAGCACTAGATTCAGTTTGTCAGTTAGTTATGGTAGCTGCTGCTATTTAACACGATATGGCGTTGCTGTAGCTGCATGCTGAGAATCGACGGAGGTGCGTTGGCAATGCTGCTCTCAGGACCCTCTGTCGAATTCAGGAGTAATTGTTGTGAGGTGGGCGAAGCTGTTGATGCTTTTGTATTGCTCCATGTCATCCAGTTGTATACGTTGTGAAACGCTTGATCGAATCCCATGACGGGCGTTGCGTATATGTAGCAACGTAAGCTAACGCTGCTGCTCTTGAGTTGCCGCCGCTGTTAATTTGCGGTTGTGGGAGAACTTTATAGTAGGGCATGTAAGTATATTTGCTCATTTTACGCCCGATCATATACTAATTGCTTATTCTTTCCAGTAGCAGATCTTGGATATAGTATGATAATGACGTTGTTGATGCTGTCGCAGAATTTGACGTGCTGCGTCACCTTGCTGTTGCGGCCCACATATGCATTATTATGCATGCACAATATGCTGCTCCCAGCGACACCGTTAGCGATCCCGATAACTGATTGCCGAGGATTGGGGCAAAAGTTGTTGTTGTGGTGTGGATGAATCTGTCGCAATATTATATTTGAATGGGATAGTGGAATTTTTGTCGTAATATTCCAGAATCATAGCCTGATTGGCGTTTAGTTAGTTAGTATTGGAGTGTATTGTTTTATTTAATGGGTTTCTCTTAGAGCAAGATTTTGGATCTGCAACGATATGGCCAACACTTTCAACAGATGTGTCGTCTGGATTTGGGCTTGCTATGATGACTGACGCCTCGACATGTTGATGTTTTTCAATAGGCTGCCGGCTGCCTGCGATCAATGTTTGTACAAGCTCCAGCACTAGATTCAGTTTGTCAGTTAGTTATGGTAGCTGCTGCTATTTAACACGATATGGCGTTGCTGTAGCTGTATGCTGAGAATCGACGGAGGTGCGTTGGCAATGCTGCTCTCAGGACCCTCTGTCGAATTCAGGAGTAATTGTTGTGAGGTGGGCGAAGCTGTTGATGCTTTTGTATTGCTCCATGTCATCCAGTTGTATACGTTGTGAAACGCTTGATCGAATCCCATGACGGGCGTTGCGTATATGTGGCAACGTAAGCTAACGCTGCTGCTCTTGAGTTGCCGCCGCTGTTAATTTGCGGTTATGGGAGAACTTTATAATAAGGCATGTAAGTATATTTGCTCATTTTACGCCGGATCATATACTAATTGCTTATTCTTTCCAGTAGCAGATCTTGGATATAGTATGATGATGACGTTGTTGATGCTGTCGCAGAATTTGACGTGCTGCGTCACCTTGCTGTTGCGGCCCACATATGCATTATTATGCATGCACAATATGCTGCTCCCAGCGACACCGTTAGCGATCCCGATAACTGATTGCCGAGGATTGGGGCAAAAGTTGTTGTTGTGGTGTGGATGAATCTGTCGCAGCAATGATATTGCTGTGATGTATGGCTGTTGTTATATATTATGTTGTCGTCGAAGGGATTTTTTTATGTAAGCACGTGAGTATATATGTATCATTAATAGCCAGTTCATATACTTTTATATTTTCTTTTTCGTTTTATATATGTGATGAGTCTGCTACTAAGCGCTGCTGCCGCATTCACCTGTACAGCTCAACATCATTACGTTGCAAGTATTAATTGGTCAAATGTTAATAAAATTGTATTACCAATGGCATATCCTTTCAGAACGAAACTTGGATGGTGTGTGATGATGTCGTATGTGCTGCTGCGAGTTGGACTATACAACTGATAAGTTAAATGGCTGTTCTGTCAACGTCGCTGCAAGTCTTAATGTATATTGTTAAGTAGTATTAAGGAATTATGTTATCTATCATCGATGATCTCCGGGAGCCACTTTTGATTTCATGCCACTATTTATCATCAGATGTCGTTCGTCGCTCAATCTCACACACATCCAAGTTTCACGCTGCAAAACGGCGGGTGAGTTATTTGTATATAATGCATATTACTTATTAGTTGAGTTGACAATGAAGTTCGCAGTCTAAGTAGATCCTTATATTAGTCAGTCTTTCTGATTCCATAGCTTTCAGGATCAATATTGTGAACATAAGTGTCGTATGAGCATCTTTTAGCGTTTGTTTGCAGCATAGAATTTGGGATGTGCACATATTGTTGTTGCTATTATATTTGAATGGGATAGTGGAATTTTTGTCGTAATATTCCAGAATCATAGCCTGATTGGCGTTTAGTTAGTTAGTATTGGAGTGTATTGTTTTATTTAATGGGTTTCTCTTAGAGCAAGATTTTGGATCTGCAACGATATGGCCAACACTTTCAACAGATGTGTCGTCTGGATTTGGGCTTGCTATGATGACTGACGCCTCGACATGTTGATGTTTTTCAATAGGCTGCCGGCTGCCTGCGATCAATGTTTATACAAGCTCCAGCACTAGATTCAGTTTGTCAGTTAGTTATGGTAGCTGCTGCTATTTAACACGATATGGCGTTGCTGTAGCTGCATGCTGAGAATCGACGGAGGTGCGTTGGCAATGCTGCTCTCAGGACCCTCTGTCGAATTCAGGAGTAATTGTTGTGAGGTGGGCGAAGCTGTTGATGCTTTTGTATTGCTCCATGTCATCCAGTTGTATACGTTGTGAAACGCTTGATCGAATCCCATGACGGGCGTTGCGTATATGTAGCAACGTAAGCTAACGCTGCTGCTCTTGAGTTGCCGCCGCTGTTAATTTGCGGTTGTGGGATAACTTTATAGTAGGGCATGTAAGTATATTTGCTCATTTTACGCCCGATCATATACTAATTGCTTATTCTTTCCAGTAGCAGATCTTGGATATAGTATGATAATGACGTTGTTGATGCTGTCGCAGAATTTGACGTGCTGCGTCACCTTGCTGTTGCGGCCCACATATGCATTATTATGCATGCACAATATGCTGCTCCCAGCGACACCGTTAGCGATCCCGATAACTGATTGCCGAGGATTGGGGTGGTGTGGATGAATCTGTCGCAGCAATGATATTGCTGTGATGTATGGCTGTTGTTATATATTATGTTGTCGTCGAAGGGATTTTTTTATGTAAGCACGTGAGTATATATGTATCATTAATAGCCAGTTCATATACTTTTATATTTTCTTTTTCGTTTTATATATGTGATGAGTCTGCTACTAAGCGCTGCTGCCGCATTCACCTGTATAGCTCAACATCATTTCGTTGCAAGTATTAATTGGTCAAATGTTAATGAAATTGTATAATCAATGGCATATCCTTTCAGAACGAAACTTGGATGGTGTGTGATGATGTCGTATGTGCTGCTGCGAGTTGGACTATACAACTGATAAGTTAAATGGCTGTTCTGTCAACGTCGCTGCAAGTCTTAATGTATATTGTTAAGTAGTATTAAGGAATTATGTTATCTATCATCCATGATCTCCGGGAGCCACTTTTGATTTCATGCCACTATTTATCATCAGATGTCGTTCGTCGCTCAATCTCACACACATCCAAGTTTCACGCTCCAAAACGGCGGGTGAGTTATTTGTATATAATGCATATTACTTATTAGTTGAGTTGACAATGAAGTTCGCAGTCTAAGTAGATCCTTATATTAGTCAGTCTTTCTGATTCCATAGCTTTCAGGATCAATATTGTGAACATAAGTGTTGTATGAGCATCTTTTAGCGTTTGTTTGCAGCATAGAATTTGGGATGTGCACATATTGTTGTTGCTATTATATTTGAATGGGATAGTGGAATTTTTGTCGTAATATTCCAGAATCATAGCCTGATTGGCGTTTAGTTAGTTAGTATTGGAGTGTATTGTTTTATTTAATGGGTTTCTCTTAGAGCAAGATTTTGGATCTGCAACGATATGGCCAACACTTTCAACAGATGTGTCGTCTGGATTTGGGCTTGCTATGATGACTGACGCCTCGACATGTTGATGTTTTTCAATAGGCTGCCGGCTGCCTGCGATCAATGTTTGTACAAGCTCCAGCACTAGATTCAGTTTGTCAGTTAGTTATGGTAGCTGCTGCTATTTAACACGATATGGCGTTGCTGTAGCTGCATGCTGAGAATCGACGGAGGTGCGTTGGCAATGCTGCTCTCAGGACCCTCTGTCGAATTCAGGAGTAATTGTTGTGAGGTGGGCGAAGCTGTTGATGCTTTTGTATTGCTCCATGTCATCCAGTTGTATACGTTGTGAAACGCTTGATCGAATCCCATGACGGGCGTTGCGTATATGTAGCAACGTAAGCTAACGCTGCTGCTCTTGAGTTGCCGCCGCTCTTAATTTGCGGTTGTGGGAGAACTTTATAGTAGGGCATGTAAGTATATTTGCTCATTTTACGCCCGATCATATACTAATTGCTTATTCTTTCCAGTAGCAGATCTTGGATATAGTATGATAATGACGTTGTTGATGCTGTCGCAGAATTTGACGTGCTGCGTCACCTTGCTGTTGCGGTTCACATATGCATTATTATGCATGCACAATATGCTGCTCCCAGCGACACCGTTAGCGATCCCGATAACTGATTGCCGAGGATTGGGGCAAAAGTTGTTGTTGTGGTGTGGATGAATCTGTCGCAGCATTTATATTGCTGTGATGTATGGCTGTTGTTATATATTATGTTGTCGTCGAAGGGATTTTTTTATGTAAGCACGTGAGTATATATGTATCATTAATAGCCAGTTCATATACTTTTATATTTTCTTTTTCGTTTTATATATGTGATGAGTCTGCTACTAAGCGCTGCTGCCGCATTCACCTGTACAGCTCAACATCATTACGTTGCAAGTATTAATTGGTCAAATGTTAATGAAATTGTATAATCAATGGCATATCCTTTCAGAACGAAACTTGGATGGTGTGTGATGATGTCGTATGTGCTGCTGCGAGTTGGACTATACAACTGATAAGTTAAATGGCTGTTCTGTCAACGTCGCTGCAAGTCTTAATGTATATTGTTAAGTAGTATTAGGGAATTATGTTATCTATCATCGATGATCTCCGGGAGCCACTTTTGATTTCATGCCACTATTTATCATCAGATGTCGTTCGTCGCTCAATCTCACACACATCCAAGTTTCACGCTGCAAAACGGCGGGTGAGTTATTTGTATATAATGCATGTTGAGTTGACAATGAAGTTCGCAGTCTAAGTAGATCCTTATATTAGTCTTTCAGGATCAATATTGTAAACATAAGTGTTTGTATGAGCATCTTTTAGCATTTGTTTGCAGCATAGAATTTGGGATGTGCGCATATTGTTGTTGCTATTATATTTGAATGGGATAGTGGAATTTTTGTCGTAATATTCCAGAATCATTGCCTGATTGGCGTTTAGTTAGTTAGTATTGGAGTGTATTGTTTTATTTAATGGGTTTCTCTTAGAGCAAGATTTTGGATCTGCAACGATATGGCCAACACTTTCAACAGATGTGTCGTCTGGATTCGAGCTTGCTATGATGACTGACGCCTCGACATGTTGATGTTTTTCAATAGGCTGCCGGCTGCCTGCGATCAATGTTTGTACAAGCTCCAGCACTAGATTCAGTTTATCTGTTAATTTGGTAATGTTGGATTCGTTTTGAATAACCATTTGAGATATAATTGTGGGATTGAAGGCAGGTTCACTGGGGTCCTTTTTGTTGTTAATGTTATTGTTATTATGCTCCATGCGTAGCTTCGTCTGAAGCATGTGAAGGTGGCGGCTGGCTGGCCCTGTGTTAGTTGCATAGCGGGTGTTCTCTTTGTATTAATAGCTGGTGTTGTTGTTGATTATATGGTCTGTTTGGCCGCGTAGCCTGGATGTTTTTATGTCGTGGCATCTGGAGTTGTTCGTCTAGTCTGAAAGCATTTTCCTCTAAACGACCAAGGTTCGCATGTGCCTTATTGATGGACATTTTGGATTTAGCTATTTTAAAGGTCACGCATCCTTTGTAGCTGGCAATGTGCGGTCCTTCACAGTTGACACACTTGGCAGGCGGTGTTTTCAGTTTAGTGCAGGCTGAGGTCAGGTGATCCCCAGCACATTTTAAGCACACAGCCTGTCGTTGGCAGTAGTTGCGGGTATGGCCAAAAGCTTGGCAGCGATGACACTGCACCGGGTCAGTGCGTGGTAGTTGCCTCTCGACGCTGATAGTTTGAGTCCCAAGAGCCGTCAGGTTAAGTATTTTCTCGTTTGTCCCATCTGTAGTAGGCTAGAGTTCTACGTCAAACATATTCATTGGCTGTCCAGTGGAACGATGATGTTTGACGCGGATGAATCGCGGCGTGAATCCCAGCTTCATAAGTTGATCTTTGATCCACTCTCGTGATGTTGTACTGTGCAGATATCGAATAACAACTCGATATCCACGGTCAGCACGCAACTGATGCGTATGCATAGGCAGATTACATGAGTTGAGCTCGTTCGCAATGATTGTGTATGTTTCTGTGTCATTGCATTGGAGCCGCACAGTGCCATTACGCATGGATTTTGTCGTGTAATTGGGGTTAATCTTCGCTGCAGTGAGAAGATCGTTGAATTGGCCGAGGAGTAATTGCATGTTTTCGACATTTGGTATAAAGAGTGTTGGTATTTTTCCACTCTTATTTGCATGAGCCTCGCTTCGATCATTCTTCCGTTGCTGCTTTTGGGCTTGGATCTCCTTTTCTTTAGCGAAGAATTGAAGAAGAGAGCCCTTTACGGGGTAATTGCTGGTGAGAATCGTTAAGCTTCCGCCGGAGTTGGCCCCTTTAGAGGTAGTAGTGGAGGTGTGTTTGTTAGCCTTAGGTCTACGTTCTTGGCGATGTTGATGTCAGATGCAGGTGCTGTTGTTGTTGCATCATTTGTTTCTTGCACATCGATAGGTGATGTTTCTTCGCCTGAAGCGTCGTCATAATCGTCTGAGATATCTTCCCATTGCGATATGTCTGGCTCCTGGCTGTTATTGGCAATGTTGTCGTAGTAGAAGTCGTTATTGTCGTGGTCCTCCAAAGCATCATCGTACACCTGTGGATGTGCTCTTTTGAGTTCCTCAAGTGCTCTCCTGAATTGCTCATCTGTCATAGTTGTGATGCGAGATCGATTATGTTTTCGTTTCGGTCGATTGCTGAGAGGGCGTACTGGCTTTCGCTTAATTGGCACACTCGGGTTTATTGTATTTCTTGTAGGCGCTGCTGAAGCAGGTGGAGCAGCTGAAGTAGCCTTGCCATTGGATGCTTTCCTTGCTTGATTATTGTCTTCGACAGAATTATGGAAGACAATTTCAGGTGATGATACCAGTGGAGATATTGAGCCAATGGGGCTTAGGCATTTGTTGTTGGCGTGTGAGGTTACCGCGCCAGTAATGTTCGCGCCAAAATTCGTGCCAATATTGGCGCCAAGATTTGCGCCAAAATTTGCACCAAGATTCGCGCCAAAATTTGCACCAAGATTCGCAACAGTGTTATTGGCGGCCATTTTGTATGCTGTATGAGGCGGGAAATGTGTTGTTGTTGTTGTTGTTGCGCCCGCCGCTTGCGCTTGCTTTGCGTATGTCAAACTTCTTTCGCTTATACCAAAGCTAGATTTTATCCGATTTGAACCATATTTTGGATTTCGGTGAATATCATAAATATCTACATACTGCACTTTAAATTAACTTTCTAGCTCAAAGGATTCCAGAGTAGCTTGCGGTTTGTGGGCATATTACACCTAAATCCAAAGTTTGGTTACTCTAGCTCTTACCATCTCTGAGATCTAGGTGTTCATACGGACAGACGGACGGACGGACAGACAGACAGACGGACATGGCTAAATCGATTTTATTTTCGATTCTGATCATTTTGGTTGTAACAACATGTGGTCTGCGACGTCTCCTTCACCCTGTTACATACATTCGAACGAACTTAATATACCTTTGTACCTATAGGTACATGGTATAAAAACGAATAAATATTAGAGTATGGATACCCAAAGAGCTATAAGTCAAGCATATGAAAGGGATCCATATTTTAGTAGAAGAGTTCAGCAGTTAGTATCCACAATACGAGCTAGAAGTCCTCCACATAGAAACATTTAACTGTCATTTCTCACCTTTGATTCATTGCACTGCAACCCAAAAAGGAATCGTATTAACAACCATTCCGGGTGTGCAAGTTAGATCTAGAATAGCTGAGCATGCAACTTTAGGTAGAGTGATTGTTATGATGGTATCCAACATATTATAGATATCATAGATTAAATACATTAACCAAAATAAACAAAAAAAAAAGAAGCTTGTCAATATTATGGAATGGCCAGAACTTTCTGAGCGAATCCAAAATATTAAAACATGATTTGAAAAAGCGTATAAATGTTTAACACAAAATAGACAAACGCATATAGATACAGTTAATAGGCACGCCTTAACATTAATTGACAGCTTTAACGAAGCTCGTTTATTAATATATCAAGGCTCCTAATAAGACTGAGAAATAATATTCAAACAGTCAAAGACAAGCATAATTTAAATCCAATTTTGCCTTCTATCTTGAATACACCCGTAAAGTTGGAACTCGGTAAAAACCTTGAAGTTCGGACTGGGGATATTCAATTAGAAGAAGAAGATTTATCAAATTTGACAATTCCCGCTGTTATCACACTGGATTCCAAAGATATTTTATCTGAAAGTGAAGAAAGTGCTGATAACAGCCTTATAATGATTGACACAGCCGCTGCCCAGAGGGCATATATTAGGGAAATTGCACAAGCAGTCCCAGAATTTGACGGAACGAAATCCCGTCTTGAAAAATTCTTAACTGCATTAATCATCAATCCAACAAAAGGAAATTATGAGGAAATTGCCATAGAGGTGATTAAATCAAAAATAACAGGCACAACCATTAACAAAATAAACAAGTGAGAACGTCTACAGTCGACCTAACCCGACTGTAGTATACCATGTACCATTTGATAAAATAAAATTTAAAACAAACATACTTACAATTTTAATCGCCTAAATTTACTTATAATTAAAATAATAATACATGAAACCCAGCGAATACTAAAATTCAGCCAATGCAAAAGAGATCACATCCAATGACATTCATATTATTTAATTGGAAAAGCAGCAGTCCAGCTCTTTCGTTGAAATACGCATGCATACACACACATACAAGCAAACCTGTATGTGTGTATGCATGCGCACGAATACTCTAGAAGACTAGTGTTTGTTCTTGTTGTTGTTGTTGCTGTTGTTGTGCCCGCCTCTTGCGCTTGCTTTGGGTATGTCAAACTTCTTTCGCTTATACCAAAGCTAGATTTTATCCGATTTGAACCATATTTTGGATTTCGGTGAATATCATAAATATCTACATACTGCACTTCAAATTAACTTTCTAGCTCAAAGGATTCCAGAGTAGCTTGCGGTTTGTGGGCAAGAGGAAGGGCGGGGGAGGAAAAAAACATAAACTTGATCTGCGTAGCTGCATATTACACCTAAATCCAAAGTTTGGTTACTCTAGCTCTTACCATCTCTGAGATCTAGGTGTTCATACGGACAGATGGACAGACGGACGGACGGACAGACAGACAGACGGACATGGCTAAATCAATTTTATTTTCGATTCTGATCATTTTGGTTGTAACAACATGTGGTCTGCGACGTCTCCTTCACCCTGTTACATACATTCGAACGAACTTAATATACCTTTGTACGTATAGGTACATGGTATAAAAATGGGTACCTTAACGCAGGAAGGCAAAACGGCCACTCAGTTCACAAATGAACTAGAAAGTCTGCGACAGCTTCTTGAAGCTGCTTATATTGACCAAGGTATACCATCTGAAAATGCTGACATGCTCAGCACTACAGAAGCCGTTAACACAATGATTAGTAAAACTAGTCACGAGAGTGTTAAAACCGTTTTGGAGTCTGGTGTTTTCACTACCATGGATGCTGCCGTTAGCGCATACATCCGTACTAGTACAAGAATTACTGGTAGCATGAATACAATGATGTACTCCAGAAGAGGAAATAATAATGCCTACCTTGGTAGTAACAATCGTGGAAACTATCGTGGTAGAGGCAATGGTAACTATCAAAATATACCGTAAAGGCGTAAAATTACCGTAGAGGCCGAGGAAATGGAAACAACAATTCCAACCGAGGCCGAAACAATATTAATACAAATAATGTGAGAGTAGCCCGAAACAATCAGGGAAACTCCCAGCAACCCTCAGATATTCCACAGTAAGAAATTATGCGGTTCATACCATCAATCTTAGTTTAAACATATTTGTAAACTTTTTCAATGTAAAAACAAATAAAAAACTTGTATTTTTAATAGATACTGGTGCAGATATATCCCTCTTAAAAGAAAATTCTGATATCTTTTATGATATCCAAATAAACAAGAAAATAAATATTCAAGGCATAGGCCAAGACATAATACAGTCGCAAGGACTGATTTCAATAGAGATACAGACAGGTAAATACATAATTCCACACGATTTTCACTTAGTAGATTTGCATTTCGCAATACCTTTTGATGGAATAATAGGCATTGACTTCATTAAGAAATTCAATTGCCAGTTAGACTTCAAACCAAATGAAGATTGGCTCATAATGAGACCAAATAATCTAAATTTCCCCATTTATGCTCAAATAACATACAGTTCTGGTAATAATTCCATTGTTCTACCAGCAAGATCCCAAGTAGTAAGAAAAATTCATCTATCATCAGATGAGGATAGTGTTTTAATTCCAAACCAGGAAATTAAAGAAGGCATTTATGTGGCAAATACAGTTGCAACAACCAAAAATGCATTTGTCCGATTACTGAATACAACCAGTACCGATCAAGTAGTAGATATTACAAACTTATCATATGAACCACTTTCGAACTATGACATAGTTCAAAACAATCCAGTAAATAGAGAAAAAAACTGTCTTATCTCAATCATCTAAAAAATTTCCACCACAATTAAAAAACGAAATGACCCATTTATGCACCCAGTTTAGTGACGTATTCGGACTCGAAACCGAATCAATCACTACAAATAACTTTTACAAACAAAAGCTAAGATTGAAAGATGATGAACCAGTTTACATAAAAAATTATAGAAATCCTCAAAGCCAAATAAGCGAGATACAAGTACAAGTTCAAAAGTTAATCGACAATAAAATAGTCGAACCGTCTGTATCACCTTATAATAGCCCACTTTTGTTAGTTCCGAAGAAATCTCTTCCAGGGACTGACAAGAAAAAAGGCGATTAGTAATTGACTATCGTCAAATTAATAAAAAACTGTTGTCGGATAAATTCCCGCTCCCTAGAATTGATGACATTTTGGATCAACTAGGAAGAGCAAAATACTTTTCATGCCTTGACTTAATGTCAGGATTTCACCAAATTGAACTCGAAAAAAGTTCAAGAGATATAACGTCCTTCTCAACAAGTAATGGCTCATATCGCTTCATGCGATTGCCATTCGGCTTAAAAATAGCGCCAAATTCTTTCCAGAGAATGATGACTATTGCATTTTCCCGATTAGAACCTTCTCAAGCTTTCCTTTATATGGATGATTTAATAGTCATTGGTTGTTCCGAAAAGCATATGCTCAAAAACTTAACTGATGTTTTTGAGAAATGTAGGAAATACAATCTTAAATTACATCCTGAAAAATGTTCATTTTTCATCAAAGGAATCTTGCCTGACGACAAAAAATACGACGTCATTAAAAATTACCCAATCCCACATGATGCGGACAGCGCTAGACGATTCATTGCATTCTGCAATTACTATAGACGTTTTATCAAAAATTTTGCCGACTATGCTCGTCACATAACAAGATTATGTAAAAAAGATGTAAAATTCGAATGGACAGCTGATTGTCAGCATGCCTTCGAACATCTCAAATCGGCACTAAAAAATCCGAATTTATTACAATACCCAGATTTCAGCAAAGAATTTTGCATAATAACAGATGCAAGTAAGCAAGCATGTGGAGCAGTTTTAACTCAAAACAAAAATGGACTCCAACTTCCAGTTGCTTATGCATCAAGATCGTTTACTAAGGGTGAAAGTAATAAAAGTACAACAGAACAAGAATTGGCAGCAATTCATTGGGCAATAACTTATTTTAGACCATATATTTATGGTAGGCACTTCACTGTCAAGACAGATCGCAGACCATTAACATACTTGTTCTCAATGGTAAATCCAAGCTCAAAACTAACACGTATGAGACTTGAATTAGAGGAATATAATTGTACAGTAGAATATCTGAAGGGTAAGGACAATTTTGTAGCGGATGCGTTGTCAAGAATAACCATTCAACAGCTACAACAAATAAACGGATCCGCTGCCGATATTGCCTATTGGATCTGCATTGCATGAGGCTGTCCATTTGTGCACTCACACATATAGGCGCATATGCTTGTTTGTGGGCGCTCATGTCCATATACGCCTATGCATACATACACATACATAGGCGTATATGCGCTCGCACACACATATGCATACTCATGTGAGCACGTGCTTGAGACGGTCAGGAGCGGGGCGTGTGTATGTGTTGGTAGTCGCGTGCCAGGGTGTGCTGCCGGAGAATGACGTTGTTGTCGCTGCCTGCCTGTGCATTGCGTAACTATGGCAACGTGCACTGATGCTGTCTCACTCGTGCTGCCGCCGCTGGGATTTTGCGGTTGTAGGAGGACTTAAATGGATTACGTGAGTATTATTGTGTGTATAATGGCGAGATCATATACTCAGTGTGCATTTCATATCAGCTTCGAGTTTTATGGTGAGCATATGATGTCGTAGTTGCTGTCGTGTATTTGGCAAAGCCGCCGTAAGGCTTGGATTGCTGCTCTGTCTTGGCGCTTAATCGGCATGTGTGTATGTGTAGTTGCTTCGCATACGGGTGTTGCTGGAGGAGAATGTCGTTGAAGGCGCTGCGTGATGAATATTCGGAGGTCCATGTGGCGGATGTTGCAATTGAGGATCCGCATGTCGATGATATATTATAGCTCAGCTATGCTGGTGTGATCCGTTAGTGTATAATATTTTGTCTCATATTACACTAATTCGCAATGTAAACATTCATGTACATAGAACTAATGTGTATAGTTGCATACGTATGTACATGGAAGCATACATCCAAATATACATATGTATGCACACACATACATGTGCATGCGCACGCTAATGCTGTCTTTTATCTGCATACGCTGGCGCCTGCATGACTCGCCCACATGTAGGCCTATACGTGTGTGTTGTTGGTCACGCGCCGAAGTATGCTGCCGGTGCAGTGCGTAGCTATGGCAACGTGCACTGGCGCTGCCACACTTGAATGACTGCCGCCATGACTTTGCAGTTGGACGAGGAGTTTTTATGCATCACGTGAGTATGACTGTGAGTATAAAGGCAAGATCATATACTCAATGTATATTCTTTTTCAGTATCGAGCCTGCTTTTATGCACAATGATGACATAGTTGTTGACATGTATTGGGCGCGGCGCCATTGGGCTTAGTTTTCCATATGCCAGTGTTGAGAATCTAAATGCCAATATTATGTTGATGTTCTGCCTTGCTGATGCGATCCGTGTATGCATATTATATATCCGCATACGTACATTGTTTGTCATGTGGACGATTTATACACGAAGCCGCCTCACATGCCCATATATGCACGTGCATGCACATATATGCACATGTAGATATATGTAAGTGTACGTATATATATGAACATACGTACACATACATACATAAGCATGTGAATAACAAGTCCACGATAGACATATATGATTGCACGTGCCATAGTTTTGGCTGGATCATGGCGTACAACCACAAATTGCCGGCACGATGACGTTGATGCTCCCAGCGAACCGCCGCCAATAGTTGCGCTGCAAGATGCGCCAACTGTCACGGCCCACATGTTGCCAGCTACAAAGGCTGTCAGACCTACAAAAAAGCTTAGGATGTCCATCAGTAGATCTCGCACAACACCTTTGCAACCTAAACAAACTGGCGCAATCAAACAACAAATCCAACGACAGCCCACACACCAACGAAGTATGATGGCACACTGCCATGAACAAAGACCACACCAGCCCCAAAAAGGTGCCCAAATAAAAATACAACATAAACGCAATAGCAACCAGCTACCGCTCAAGCTACACAATACAGGGAAGCAGCTGCGGTAGCAGTCTCAACAACAACGTCCACTTTCCTCTGTACGTACACCCAGCCGAATTCACAGCAACGAATCCAACAAACTCAAAAGCAAACTCATTAAACCCACCTACGGTCAAGTAGTTAAAGAAGGCAACCTACATAGCCTGAACATCATTGCAAATGAAAAGCCGGCAAACCCTCGCCTGATTATACATAAAAATCACCGTAATGATGAGTTTATAGCCCAGCTACCTGACGATCATCAACCTAATTACCCAAACAACAATACTCTTATGGTAATTAGGAAAAAATCGGATTCCATTAAGAACATAACAAATTAAACGTTGTCATTGAGCTTTTGCAGACATTAAAGCTAAGCCTCACAAATGGAGGACTGCCATAAATGATCTTGTCCTGGCCTCATGAGGAAATGAGCAAATGACCCTGACGCATAATGGACAACATCAATATGACAAACGACAGCAGATACGCCAACCAACGTCACAGGCAAAATCACACAGAGCAATATCAAAGCAATAGATACTTTAAAATTGCGTACTGGAATGCAGCTGGCATTGCTAATAAAATCAATGAACTGTATGCCTATATGTCAACATTGAACATAGACGTAATGATGGTATCCGAAACCAAAATAAAAGCCAACAAGGCATCAGCAACGGGAGCGAGCAAACTAGACAAAATCAGGGGATATCACTGCTACATAGTAGCAAGCCCAATACGCAACAAGAGTGGGGGCGTCGCAATCTTAATAAAAAACAACCTGCATCATCTGGCTTTACAACCCATCATACATGACAAAATCCAATGCGCCCCAATACTTGTAAGCCTAAACGATACTGAAACTATAATCCTTGCACCAATATACTGCCGACCACAGGCCAACTGGACTGAACTCGAATTCCTCCAGCTCTTCGGTCACCTTGACAGCCTAAAAACTAGCCACGGCAACAAGCAAAACTCGCCAGCAATCATAATTTTTGTTGCGACTGGAATCCCAAAAACAGATGGTGGGGTAACATTAGGGCCTGCAAACGCGGGAAAACTCTAATGAATGCAATCCACAGCCACCGAAAGCTACAAATACTAGCAACCAACAAATTATAATAACTAAAGGCTGACAGAGATTAAATCGCCAATACTCGACACAGCAGCCACAACGACAGTATGATACATCAAAATTCAAATCCCTCAATAGCCCAGAATCCATAAAACTATTTAAACAACTACTAAAATCACCTCCAGCAGCGGAAATAAAAACAACAGCATAAGATGGACTAAAACATCGGCTGAGAAGGCAGAGGCTTTCGCCAGTTACGTAGAACAGAGATTCAAACCTCTGTACACAAATACTCAAGAGGAACGTAAGCAAATAATAATCGAATTACAGAACACACTTGATTTCAAAAAGATGCTGCCATCCCACAACCAACACCACCCCTTCGCTCACCAACAAGATGGATGTTATGCACCACAAGAACAACAAAAAGCGCTGCCGCCATTTCGTCCCATTGCATACAAAGAGGTCATGGGAACCATCAGAACGCTCCAATCTAACAAGTCACCGGGAATAGATGGCCTTGATAATAGGACTATCAAAATCTTACCTACCAAGGCCATTCTGTACCTGGTACTCATCTACAATGCAATCCTACGACTTGGATACTTCCCAAAAATCTGGAAACAGGCAATAATTAAAATGATCCTCAAACCTGGCAAAAAATCACAAGACGCCGACTCAAACAGGTCCATCAGCCTTCTCCCCGGGTTCTCTAAAATACTAGAACGATTGCTCAAAACAAGGATGTTCGAGGCTACTGAATTCGCTAATGCAATCCCATCCCATCAGTTTGGATTTCGAGCAGGCCATGGCACTGAGCACCAACTGGCTAGAGTCACCCAGTATATATTAAAGGCATATAAGGAAGGACTTTTTTGTTCAGCAATCTTTATCGACATTAAAAAAGCATTCGATCGAGTATGCCATATGGGAAAGCTTAACAAACTAAGCAAACTGTTACCTTTGACCAACTGTTACCTTTGACCCTTTATCATGTACTTGAGCACTACCTAATTGGATGGTCGTTCATCGTCAAATGCAACCAAGGCACTACATCAAGGACTGCCTCAAGGTAGTGTTCTTGGACCACTCCTATACACCATTTACACCTCGGATATGCCATTACCCCCACACACAACTTCGCTGTATACAACCAGCAATGCAACTAAAAGTGTAAACGGGAGCACTCAGCTATCCACATTTGCTGACGACACTGTCATCATGAGCGCAGCTAGTCCACCACGCCAGGCTGTCAGAGAAAATACTCGATATCTGGATAGGATTATAAAATTGGCAAAGCTCTGGTGTATTGGCATCAATTATAAGAAATGTGCCGTTTTTATCATGTTCACCAATAGGAGAGTCCATGTTAACAGCACGACTCCTAGCAGCAATGGAAAAATATAAATGGGTAATTGGACGTAACAGCAATTTGCCAATGTCTTGTAAAATGTAATTCTTTAAACAGTGTATCGCCCCCATCTGGCGTTATGGGGAGCACTTGCCAGTCGTACACTATTTAACAGAATAGAGATGAGGAACAACTATATTATTCGGAAAATTTCAGAGGCATCTAGATTTACAAGGAATAAAACTATAAAATGCAGACACAATCTGCAAACAGTGAATGACATCTTTAACACAGCCAGACATAACCTCGCAGCCATAACCTCGCAACCTCTCTTGCCAGTCGCCCAAACATTGAGGCGTGAAGAATAATCCACAATCCATACATTCCAAATAGGCTACTTCGCCCCAGATACAAAGAGCAACTTGACAGACACATATTGCCGGCACAAAACATAAACAAGAAACATCACCATCTGAAGGACCTGATGCATGATCATATGCTCCCCACGCTGCTAATGCTCAAAAACAAAGAGTGTCAACTAAAACTCCTACAGCAACAGGAATTATCCAGAAAAAAGAACCTCTCATTAGACAAAACCATAAAACCCAAAAGACTCGATGAATATCTAACCAACCACTTTCACCGTGCGTATAGAAAAAGACTAATGATAGTCAAGGCAATTAAGAAACGGATTGAAGATCAACCAGCCAATATAAAATAGCTCATCCTTCCTAATCGTTCCCAAACTGCCATGCCAGCAAAGCCCAAATACCCAGCTACCAACAAGCTCACAAACAACTCACCCGTAGTTTTGCAGTAGAGCGATGAATGCGATAAATCAGACGATTAACAGCAGCATGAAATCGAAAGCGGGTCCTTGAGATCAGTTGAAACAGTAACGTTAACACTGCGTAAAGCAATGCATGCAGCAGCAAGCAATCCCCTCAGCTCCCGTCCACTAGGGCACTTGGAGATAAACCCCCAGCAATGCAGCAGCAGCAGCAACAACAAAAACAACAACAATAGCAATAACAACAAGAACTAACAAGAGAAGCATTTGCTAAGCAGCACCATCAAAACAACAGCAGCTGCAAAGCATATCTGCATTCTAATACCAGCAAGAGCTCAGCGGCCGTTACAATTCAAATGCGACCAAGCAGTTGATCCAAAGCAATGCATGCAAAGCAGTGATACGTTAAGCATACGCAGCATTGCAACAAGAAAAAAACTTGGCAAAATGCATTCCATTATCGTTAATAAAAACACAAAACAACTTTTTTGTTGTTTTCTTTTCTTTTTTGGTTTGCTTTGTATTCTTTTTTGTTTTGTTTTGTTTTATTTTCTTTTTTGTTTTCTTTTCTTTTTTGCTTTCTCTTCTTTATTGTTTTGTTTTCTTTTTTGTTATGTTTTTGTTTTTTTTTGTATTCTTTTTTTTCTTTTTTTTATATTCTTTTTTGTTTTGTTTTGTTTTCTTTTCTTTTTTGTTTTGCTTTGTTTTTGGTATTTTGTCTTTGAATTTTATATTTTGAATTTTTGATTTTTGGTTTTTGGATTTTGATTTTTTGTTTTTAATTTTTGTTTATGATTTTTGTTTTTGACTTTGAATTTTTGCTTTTTGATTTTTTGTTCATGATTTTTGTTTTTGATTTTTTATTTATGATTTTTGTTTTTTTGTTTTTGATTTTTGGTTTTGATTTTTTTGGTTTTGATTTTTGTCAATTCATAGTAGCTCAGCAGAGTGTACACCAACAATATCAGAACCTGCATTAACTTGATATGCATTTTTATTAACATGCAGTACTTAGTTATAACTCTGTTAATATTATATAT
>JAWNOF010000017.1:0-23490 GCA_035046165.1 Drosophila rubida
CATCCAAGTGGTAAACCCACCATGAGTCACCCTAAGCCTCCACATTTGTATCAGTCATATAGAAAACAACCATAAATAGGACAAGGGCCATACCAGACACAACAACGGCTTCACGTTAACAGTCAGATTTCACCTCCTCGACCAACAGCACTAAAGCCAGAGCCTAAGCCAGTACCAATGGACGTAGATCCATCTATTCGGTCGAATCGCATAAACTATATGAATCGTCCAAATAATAATTTTGCGGGGAAATGACCACCGCCGCTTTCGCAAACAAATCAGCCTCTCAAATACCAAAGACAATTTCATGTATCTACAGGAGTAGCTGAACAATTTGAGGATAATGACTACACGTCTCCATATCCCGAAGAAGCCTCCGATCGAGAATATTATGAAGTTTGGGAACAGAATGGATCAATTAATCCATATGACGATCAGTCCGATGAAAGCCATGCTTTAGAGACAGTGGATACTTCCGATATCCATTTTTTAGATTAAGTGTTTCTCGTTGCCTTACTTCAATTGTGCCACAAGGGATGGCAAAATCTTCAAATTTTAAATTGACACTGGGTCCCACCAGAATTACATTCAGTCAAATTTAATTCAAAATCCGAAACCTAACGAAAAGCCATTTTTTGCAAATTCTGTCGGAGGGCAAACTCTTCAAATTTTAAATTGACACTGGGTCCCACCAGAATTACATTCAGTCAAATTTAATTCAAAATCCGAAACCTAACGAAAAGCCATTTTTTGCAAATTCTGTCGGAGGGCAAACAAAGATTACCCACCACATTCACTTTAGTTTACTCAATTGTCGCGATCACCCAATTAAATTTTTCTTATTGCCCACTCTTAAAACATTTAATGATATCTTGGATAATGATACACTAAAAAACACTCGATGCGGTGAACGATATAAAGAAAGATATTCTTATAATAAATGGTAATTATAAAATAAAAATAAAGCAAATGGTAACACAGACAGTAAATCATATTAAAATTAGAACAGAACACCTGACAGTATGTCAAAAAGACATACTTAATCAAATAAAAGAAAAACATTCCGAACTATTTTCTGAACCCGACGAAAAACTGACATACACCACTGCGGTACAAGGACAAATCAGGACAAACACAGACCTACCAGCTCATAGCCGACACTATCCATACCCAGTCTCTCTAAGACCAGAAGTCGAGAAGCAAATCAATCAGTTGCTCGATGATGGTATAATAAGACCTTCACGGTCACCCTATAATGCCCCAGTATGGATACTAACCAAAAAAGCAGATTCATCTGGTGAAAAGAAATGTAGACTTGTTATAGATAACAGGAAACTTAATACCATAACAATAGCAGATCATTACCCAATTCTAGAGATTGGCGAAATAATCGCTCAGATGGATAGAAATAAGTATTTTACAGTATTCGATCTGAAAAGTGGTTTTCACCAGATCCCGCTGAATGCGAAAGACATAGAGAAAACAGCGTTTATGCTACGGATTGCCAATCGTATTAGATTACTCTCACTCGCAGTTAATCCCGATTAAAACAGGAATCGCCGCAATCCAAGAAAGCACATTCAAAATAATTCATGTTTTTGATATAAAAGAATATGAAGAAGTGACCTCAAAACTAGAGGAATCATTAAAAAACGTTAGCTATTCACACTATTATATCCATACTTAGAATATGAATTAAATATAATTAAAAATGATTTACGTAGGTTAAGACCGAGCAACCGAAAGATTAGATCCATAGACGCTTTAGGAACCGCATGGAAATGGCTGGCCGGTACACCGGACAGAAGCGATCACGAAATTCTAATAACAAAGTTAAATGAACAATTAGAAAACAATAATAGACAAGTAATAATCAATAAAAAAAAAAACTGCAGGAATAAACGAAATGAGTCGCGTAACTAACGCAAAATTAAAACACACCGTAGATGCTAACGATATTAAAGAAAATTTTGATTCAGTCTTAAAATACAAACTTCAATTATTGAAGAATGACTTAAACAATGTAATAAATGCAATAAACTGGGCAAAAACTAATACTGTAAACACAATTATTTGATCAGAAATCGAAGTAAACAAAATTGAAGAAATACTAAGTAAGGAAGAAGGAATGTTTATCAATATAGAAGAACTACTTGAATTTGAGAAAATAAAGATAACAACAAACGGCAATAGTATGCTCCATATGGTAAGCAAACCCTTAGTAGGAACACAACCTTGTAATTCTATGATAATTAAAGCAGTTAAGCCAAATAATGTAAAAAATGACATCAAAACATAATAACTTGCAACAAAACTATATACGCTATAATACAAGAATGTGAAACATTTAGTGATAAGACAATCTGTAATAAAAATAATGTTATTAATATTAGTAACGACTCATGCTTCTTCAGAACGGAAAACCACACTGCAAAGTTATCAACAATCAGCACATCCCAAACCATCAGGAAATAGTGACCGGCACCATCCTTCTCAATAGCTGTAAAGGCAACATCCAAATCGATAAAGAAGATACAGTTCCAAAACTCTACAGTCTACGTTAACGAAGACAAATACGAGGCAATAGAGGCAAAATACACGGAAGCGAACCCCCCACTTTTTCAATTAATAGCCGAAAAGACGTTAACAGAAGAGGTTCTTTCGCTACAAATGCTGAAAGAAATCAACATCAATAACACTCGGAGACTGGATACACTAAGAACTGAGAACTTGAAAGCAAACGCCATCAATTTTGGACTTTCAACATAACAAGCAACATAACGCAAAAACGCTTCTATATTGCGTCCGAGGACGTCCGCGCTTAAAGGGGGAGGAGTTCAAAACAACGTTGACAAAACAACGAAATGCGGCTAAGTGCAATAACACCCGAATTGCATTCAGCCAACTCTGTCAATTCTGCAAGCTCTGCAACACATCCGCGACACATCCACCACGTGCTCTGTGTCAGCATAATATCGATCATGGGACACTTGCGCAACCGTCACCAAGTGCATTAACACCTGAATTGCACTCAGCCAATTCTGCAAGCTCTGCAAAGTCTGCAACACATCCGCCACATGACATCTGCGATATATCCACCACGTGCACTATGTCAGCATAATATCGATCGTGGGACACTTGCGTAACCATCACCAACGAGGGATCGCCAGCAGCGATGGCAGCAGCAGTAGCGGCAGCGAGTCTTCATTCTTAAGTCTTAAAATTGTAATAAGTCAGTCTTAATCCAAAGCTTAATAAAGCTAAATGTTTTTTTTTAACATTCGCACCTAAAGATTTGTTAATTGGCGTCCGAGCAGGGACCGGAGTTTAATGTGCCTAAAGTAGCCACGCCGCGTAACGTCAAAAGTGCCCTTAATAAAAAGGCCACAGCGCGTTCGAGTAATCAAAGTAAAACCTCGCGCGATTGAACTTTAAACCAACGCGTCCAAAGTCACCAAGTGAAAATTAACACAGAAGACTTTCGCGTCGCGTACCAGTGCCTTAAGTAGCCACACAGTGTAACTCGCTATAAGTGCCTTTATAAAAGCCATAACGTGAGTGCGATTTATAAGGAATAAAATCTATTCCTCGCCAACATGAAATGTCAGTTGAGTTTCTAGGTTGTGTAATTTCAGATAAAGGTATTGAAACAAATCCAAGTGAAGTCGCAGCAATAGCTAACTATCCCTGCCCTAAAACACTAAAAAAACTGAGGTCTTTTCTCGGAATCTCCGGCTACTACCGAAGATTTATACAAAGTTATGCTAAATTAGCAAAACCCCTTATGTCTCTTCTAAGATGGGAAGATGGACACGTGTCCAAAAAAGTGTCGTCAAAAAAACCAATTACTCTCAATTCTGAAACAATAAAGGCCTTTCAAAAATTACGAAGTTGTGTTATCGCAAAAGAAATAATCCTTCGCTATCCAGATTTCACTAAAGAATTTCTCCTGACAACTGACGATCAACCAATTTCGTTCCTCTCGAGAACACTCTCAAAAGCAGAAGAAAACTACGCTGCTAATGAAAAAGAAATGTTGGCCATCATTTGGTCACTAAAGGCTCTCAAAACAACCTATACGGGAAAGCAAAAGTCAAAATATTCACCGACCATCAACCCCTAACACATTCTTTGAGCAGTTGGAAGGGAAATGCAAGAATCAAGAGATGGAAATCTTACCTAGAGGAATATGACTACGAAATATTCTATAAGCCAGGAAAAGAAAACGTCGTAGCCGACGCACTCTCGAGAATACCAACTGTCCAAAGCAATTCCATAGCCTCAACTCAGCATAGTGCGGAAAGCTCAAGTCACGAATTAATACCCAGTATGAAAGTCCCCATTAACGTTTCAAGAACCAAATATTCCTCCAATAGAAACTACATCAAACCAAAATTTGTAGAAAACCCCGCCCCAAATAAAAAGCCTTTTTACGCCGTCTCGATAGGATGCAATACACTGGTAACACACCACAAAATTGCCAACTTGTGCAACGTTACAGATGTTGAAGTGAAATTCTTCCTACTAAAAGATCTAGAAACCTTTGATGGTATTTTAGGTAACGACACACTAAAAGATTTAGGAGCAGAAATAAACCCTAGAAAAAACTTAATGACAGTTTGAAACAAGATAAAAACCCCTTTAAAATGACAAACCTTCGAAGAAGTAAATACAATAGTCCCAAGAACAACCCACCTGTCAAACGATCAGAAAACAAATTTAAACCAACTCCTAAAAATATTTCCAAACGTCTTCGCCAAACTAAACCAAAAAGTGACCTATACAACTAATATGCAAGCAACAATAAGAACGTCAACCGATACCCCTGTTTATTTCAAGTTCTATCAGTATCCAATGACACTGAAAGATAAGGTAAATAAGCAGATAAAAGAGATTTTGGAAGACGGAATAATTCGACCGTCTCGGTCCCCATACAATTCTCCTGTATGGATCGTACCCAAAAAGCTGACGCTTCAGGAAAAAAGAAATACCGCGTCGTAATAGACTACCGCAAAATAAATAAAGTAACCATCGCAGACAAATACATTTTATACGTATAGGTATACGGAAATGCAAGTGGAAGATATAAAAGTCGTTAGTAAGCAACAAGATCTTATTTCGAAAAAACATAGAAGAGCTCATAGGCAAGCATCAGAAAACAAAGCCCAACTCTTAAACAAATACTTTTTCCCCGATATGACTAAAAAGGTTAAAGCTGTTGTGTCAGCATGCCTGACATGCAAAGAGTCGAAGTATGATCGACATCCACCACAGGCATTGATCCGAGAAATACCAATCCCAGGGTATCCAGAAGAGATTGTCCACATTGACCTGTACCTTACACAAAATCGAGTCATATTAACAAGTATCGATAAATTTTTAAAATATGCCCAAACCAGGATAGTGAATTCTAGAGCATCAGAAGACCTAAAGTTCCCTCTGCGAGAATTATTGATTGCATTTGGTATCCCAAAGCAGATAATTATCGATAACGAGAGAGCCTTAAGTTCTGCTTCCATAAAATCTTTACTTGAAGATCAAATGGGAATTTCCACATTTACAACACCTCCATACAACTCTACTAGCAACGGCCATGTAGAACGTTTTCATTCCACATTGACGGAGTTAATGACATGTTTCAAAATAGAATATCCAGAAATGCAATTTGGGGATTTATTGTATAAAGCAGTACAGGAATACAACAACTCTATCCATTCTATAACAGGCAAAAAGCCGATTGACATATTCTTCGGATTAACGCGTTTAACCGATCCGAACCAAGTAGAAATTGAACGGAAAAAGATTGAGAAAAAGATAAGAGACAAGCAAACAACCGACCTTGAGTATCATAATGCAACTAAGAAAGGTGCAAAAGACTACAAGGTTGGCGAAGTAGTTTATGTTCGAGTAGATAAAAGAATAGGTTCCAAAATAACTCGCCGTTATAAACCCGAAATAGTAGCAGCAAATCAAAAATCTATTATCAAAAAGAATAGTATTATCAGGAAGAATAGTACACAAGAATAACTTAAAATCCTAAAATTTCAATTTTTCAGAACCTTTATTGCAAGCAGTCGAGGCGAAGCCACTATTTTGGATTATGCAAACTCCCAAATGGTTTCCATCAACAACTAAAAGATCACTCAATGCAATAGGCTCAGCATGGAAATGGTTAGCAGGTACTCCAGATCACCAAGATCATAAAGCAATAATCAAGAAAATTAACGAACAGCTAGAAAACAACAATCGTCAAGTCGTTATAAATAAAGTCACAAATCAAAGAATAAACGAACTTACTGAAATCACGAATGCAATAGTTAAATTCACCCAGGAAAGCAAAGAAGTAAAAATGGAAAAAATAGCCATACTAAAGTACAAAATGCAACTATTCAAAGAGGAAATTAGAAACATTGTTCATTCAATAAGTTGGGCTAAGACCGACATTGTTAATTCAGTTATCTTAACTAATATGAACTAGAGGCAATAGAACTAATTTTAGAAAATGGTAAATTAAATTTTGTTAACCTAGAAGAAATGCTTGAATTTGCTAACATCCAAATAGCCTCAAATGGAATTAACCTCATTTATATCATAAGCATACCTGTCACTAGCAAAGAAAATTGTAACAAAATGTTAGTAAAACCAATAAAAAATGGTAATGTGATAAACCAATTCTTCTTCGAAAACATTTTGCAGTGTAGGAATAGTATCTATGGTATAATTAAGCCTTGTAAAACCCATAACGATTGGACAATTTGTAAACACGAAGATTTGGTAGATTTAAGTAATGATAACTGTATTTCGGCACTACTAAATCGGCGTATGCCGGTATGCAAAAAAATCAACAGCCAACATATTCCGCAATACGAGGAAATTCTGCCAGGCGTACTACTATTAAACAACTTCGAGGGAAACGTCACCATAGACAATGAAACACTAACTCTTCGAGGAAACTATCTCATTAGATATCACAACTCTACCATCCGCATCGAAGAAACCGTCTTTGTTGCCAAGGAAATAATAAACGCTGAACCACTCCCACCGTTATTTCATCTTATATCAGAAGCTAACATTGTAGATGAAGTACTATCACTGGAGATGATGAAGGAATTGAACATAAACAATACCCAGAAGATTAACTCAATCAACAATGGGAATACAGCTCAAGCAGCGACAAACTTTTCGCTGATAATTCTGATAATAGCGGCCGCAATCGTACTTGTAAAGTACTCAAAGTCCAGAAGTACAACGACCTTAGTGACGAAATCAAGCCACCTAGTAAGAGGTGATCGCACTCGAGGACGATCGCGTCTTAAAGGGGGAAGAGTTAACAACCAACGTGACTTTCGGCCAAACTCCCGGCCCGTTCCCACATTTCGACTCCAGGTGCCGCAAAGTCAGCGGTTCTCACCAAAGGCGAACACGCGCAGAAATTCGACCACTGCACACCTGCAGTCAGTTCAATGCACCACCCAGACGAAATCTGAGACAGTTGCACCGGACGCAGCAGTAATTAGCCAATTGGAATAAGCCACGACAAATTCCAACATCAGCACCGTTGGACTGCCAATCAGACAGAAGACAGTCAGCGAAGCTACTGCTGCCCCCGTTACCATTGGCTGGATCGCCAAATCATCGCCTTTGCTCGCATCGCCGATCACCGCGGGATAGCTTACGTTTAGACTTTAAGCTCATTGTAAAATCAATTCTTAATAAACCGTCAAACCGACAATTATAATTTTTTTTAAAAGAAAAAAAATCTAAAAACTTAATTCGCACCACACTCACCTTAGTTTACTCAATTGTCCCGATCACCCAATTAAATTTTTCTTATTGACCTCTCTTAAAACATTTCATGATATCTTGGATAATGATACACTAAAAACACTCGATGCGGTGATCGATGTAAAGAAGGATATTCTTATAATAAATGGTAATTATAAAATAAAAAAAAGGCAAATGACAAAACAGACAGTAAATCATATTAAAATTAGAACAGAACACTTGACAGTATGTCAAAAAGACATACTTAATCAAATAATAGAAAAACATTCCGAACTATTTTCTGAACCCGACGAAAAACTGACATACACCACTCTAGTACAAGGACAAATCAGGACAAACACAGACCTACCAGCTCATAGCTGACACTATATATACCCAGCCTTTCTAAGACCAGAAGTCGAGAAGCAAATCAATCAGTTGCTCGATGATGGTATAATAAGACCTTCACGGTCACCCTATAATGCCCCAGTATGGATACTAACCAAAAAAGCAGATTCATCTGGTGAAAGAAAATATTGACTTGTTATAGATTACAGGAAACTTAATACTATAACAATAGCAGATCGATATCCAATTCCAGAGATTGGCGAAATCATCGCTCAGTTGGATAGAAATAAGTATTTTACAGTACTCGATCTGAAAAGTGGTTTTCACCAGATCCCGCTGAATGCGAAAGACATAGAGAAAACAGCGTTTTTGGTAAACGGTGGAAAGTTCGAATTCACCAGACTATCGTTTGGATTAAAGAACTCCCCGTCTATTTTCCAAAGAGCTCTTGATGACATTCTAAGAGAACATATCGGAACCAGATGCTGTGTCTATATCGATGATATAATTTCAGTAAATCGGAAGTCGAACACACCAAAGACCTTGATAAAGTATTCTCCACTCTAGCCAAAGCTAATATGAAAGTTAAAATCGATAAGTGCGAATTTTTCAGAAGTGAAGTCGATTTCCTCGGTTTTACTATTTCCAATAATGGTGTAAAAACCAACAAAGAAAAAGTCAAAGCCATTAATAATTTTCCATTACCAAAGACCTTAAAGGATTTGAGATCCTTTCTTGGGCTATCGAGTTATTACAGACGCTTTATTCGTCACTACGCAAAATTAGCGAATTGTAAAAACGCATTTAATAAAATTAAGAATACTTTAGTTTCGCAAGATGTAATACTTGCATACCCAGATTTCACAAAAAAATTCAAACTCACAACAGATGCTTCAAATTATGCAATAGGCGCAGTACTGGAGCAAAACGGCAGGCCGATTCCTTTTATTTCGCGTACACTAACTAGCACCGAAGAAAACTATGCCACAAATGAGAAAGAAATGTTGGCCATAGTGTGGGCTCTTCAAAGTCTACGCATGTACCTTTACGGTACCTCTGAAGTCATTATATTCACTGATCACCAACCATTAACTTTTGCGTTAAGCAACAAAAATCATAATGGTAAACTTAAAAGGTGGAAAAGCTACCTTAAAGAGTACAATCATGAACTCCGATACAATTATTATTACTGACTTCAGACAAGGAAGCTTACGAATTCAAATTACCCTTTCCACAGTACCATAGACATATGGTAAAGAAAAGAGAGTACTCTGAAGAAGACCTGATAAAAATCCTAAAAAAAAGGCTCGACCCAAAGATTGTAAACAGTTTGCTTACTTCTGAAAGAATAATGGGAAAAATTCAAAATATTTATCCCTTTCACTTCAGATACACTCAAACCCAAGTAGAAGACATTCCTCTAGAATCTGACCAAAATGAGATCATAGTCAAAGAGCATGTTCGAGCTCTTAGAAACCCAATTGAAAACAAAATCCAAATACTCCAAATTTTTTTCCCTGGTTTGACAAAGAAAGTAATGGCTATTGCCAAGCAATGTGAAACTTGCAAACTTTCTAAGTATGATAGGCATCCCCAACATGGAGAAATTCAACCAACTCCAATACCTACATACCCCGGTGAAATTATTTATATAGACATATATACACTACACAGAAAACTTTAGTACTAACTGCCATAGATAAATTTTCAAAATATGCTCAGATAAAAATAGTAAAATCAAGAGCTGCTGAAGATCTGAAAACTGCCCTACGGGAGGTAATGATGGCATTTGGTATGCCAAAGCTAGTTGTCATGGACAACGAAAAAGCTCTAAACGCAGCATCAATCAAGTTCTTATTAAAAGAGCAGTTAAAAGTAGAAGTCTTCACGACACCACCGTATGCGTCCACAAGCAACGGTCAAATAGAAAGATTTCATTCAACAATGACAGAAATCTTGAGGTGTGTTAAACAAGACGAGACTGCAGCTACTTTTGAGGATTTGATCTTCAAAACAGTGAGAGAATACAACCACTCAATCCACTCAACTACGAAAAAGAAACCCATAGAAATATTTTTCGGTAATCAATTTAATTCCAACCCTATAGAACTCGAACGAGCAGATTAGTAATAGCATCAGCAAAAAACAGGAGGAAGATATTTCTTATCACAATCAGAAACGAGAATCCAATAAGAAAATATGAAAAAGGCGCAGTTAATCCCGATTAAAACAGGAATCACCGCAATCCAAGAAAGCACATTCAAAATAATTCATGTTTTTGATATAAAAGAATATGAAGAAGTGACCTCAAAACTAGAGGAATCATTAAAAACGTTAGCTATTCACACTATTATATCCATACTTAGAATATGAATTAAATATAATTAAAAATGATTTACGTAGGTTAAGACCGAGCAACCGAAAGATTAGATCCATAGACGCTTTAGGAACCGCATGGAAACGGCTGGCCGGTACACCGGACAGAAGCGATCACGAAATTCTAATAACAAAATTAAATGAACAATAAGAAAACAATAATAGACAAGTAATAATCAATAAAAAAATAACTGCAGGAATAAACGAAATGAGTCGCGTAACTAACGCAATATTAAAACACACCGTAGATGCTAACGATATTAAAGAAAATTTTGATTCAGTCTTACAATACGAACTTCAATTATTAAAGAATGACTTAAACAATCTAATAAATGCAATAAATTGGGCAAAAACTAATACTGTAAACTTAATTATTTGATCAGAAATCGAAGTAAACAAAATTGAAGAAATACTAAGTAAGGAAGAAGGAATGTTTATCAATATAGAAGAACAGTAGTATGAAAACCTCACTTTCACGCCACTTAATGGGTGTCATAAATTAAAATTAATTACGGTCAGCTGTCAAAAAAGGGGTAATAAAAATGTTAGCTGTCAAGTTGTCAATAAAGGATCAGGATAATAAAAAGTGCATTTAATTAGGGTCAATAGTTTTGTGGTGTGAGGGCTCGTGACAAGTCGTATGGACCACACAAAAATGCAAGTGGACAATTAATGTTGGGGAATAGTCGCATCAATGTGAGCAACAATAACATTGAATTTGATGATGGACAAAACTGGCGACTCACTAGTGGATTATATTCTTTAATATTCCATCACCACCCTCAAAATTACAACGAGAACGAGTTGGAAATATATAGAGAAATTTTATTAAAAACATGTGTACACCGAAGAAACTTTCAACCAAATGGACAGGTGAAAGGAACAAAAGCGCTGAAATATTCAAAAATTATAAAACCACTTTTAGCGAAATCACCCAATGCTGAATCAACACCCAAACGCACCAAAACAAGTGTATATGGGTCTGGATTCATGACACTTGACATGAGCAAACCCAACTATGTGTACTGGGATGACCCAAATGAGATGGTTGAGCGACTACAACTCTTAATAGCCTCACAATCGGCAGGCAATAGTAGTCATAGTAACGAAATTACGTCCATAATTGAAGAATTGAGAGAGGCACAAATTATACATTAAGACGGTATATAACAAGGTGTTGTTATTCAATTAAATTTATAATCATCATGTCTGTTGACAAGTTTGGACATTACATAACTGATAAGCAGAGCTCTGACCATTTAAAGAGATACGAGCAAAATTTATCAAGAATTTTCATTGATGCAGATGGTAACTTTAACATTCATCAAAAACGTGTAAAAAATGGGAGTAATCCCAAAGAGAACACGGACATTATTATTAAAGCATATGTGGATAGGAGCATAAACGAACTTCGAGAATCTCTAACATCATTGATTCCACAAAATCGAGATGTAGACAATGGAGCAATACTCCTCACAATTAATGACATTGAAGAGAGATTGTATAGAGTTGAAAGGGCTGTTGCAGATATCCATGAAAAAATTTTACATGCTTTAAAACTCTGATATATAGGACACTTTTAAGAAATTATTATCACATCAAGTCATTTCATTACTCACTACGATGAGCAGACGAGAGATTATTAATGAATTACATGCTCCCTCACGCAAGAATTTCCTACGACGTAGAGTCATTACAAAAGGAATAAACGATTTGTGGCAAGCAGACTTGGTTGAAATGGGGAAGTATGCACAGTCGAACAATGGATATCGCTATCTGTTAACAGTAATTGATACGTTCTCGAAATTTGCCTGGGCTGAAGCTATAAAATCAAAACAAGCAAAGGATGTAGCTCTGGCAATGGAGAAAATATTTAAGTCAGGACGTGGAGTACCTAAGAATCTCCAAACAGATGATAGTAAAGAGTTCTTTAACACTCTGTTTAAGGGATTGAGTAAACGCTATGGAATCAACCACTATTCAACATTTAGTACCCTAAAGGCATCAATCGTAGAGCGATTCAACAGGTCTTTGAAAGAGCTCATGTGGCGGGAATTCAGTTTCAATGGAGCATACAAGTGGATTGATGTCTACAAAAGGTTAATTTCCGTTTACAACAACAGAGTGCATAGAACAATAAAAATTGCACCCATTAATGTGAATAGCGGGAATGAGAAAAAAATCTTGGAAACTGCTTATAATAACATTAAAATTTTTTCGGGTAGCCAACTGAAAATGGGTGACTATGTACGCATTAGCAAGTACAAACACGTATTTGAAAAAGGGTATACCCCCAATTGGACAACCGAAATTTTTAAGATAATCAAAGTACAAAATACCTATCCAACAACATACTTACTCCAAGACTTGAATGGGAATCCAATTAGGGGAGGTTTTTATAAAGAAGAACTGAAAAAAACAAGTTTTCCCGATACCTATCTAGTTGAGAAAGTCTTGAGAAAGAAAGGCAACAGAGCACTTGTACGCTGGCTGGGTTTCCCTAAATCCGAAGATAGTTGGGTTTATAAAACAGAAATTTTGTAAGAAAGTAAACAAAGAATGATTTGATTTTATTATATAATTTATTTTCTTTTTTATTTCAAATATTATTAACAAATATTACAACTTAAAATTATACAATTGTTGTTTTTTTAAATAAAGAATTATATTCTAATTATAACAATTTTTCGAGTTTTATATATATATATATATATATGTATATGCTATTACATTTTAATTAATATTATTTTTTATTTTTTTCTTTTAAATGTCTCTAATAACATTTTGTGCATTATTAATTCTCCGTCAAAAATGTTGATTGCACTTTCGTTAGTTTTCAACTTCCTTTTGAGGCTATTTATTTTAGTCACACTACTCTGAGTATTGTGTGAGAGCTCTAGAACACTCATTTGGCTATGCCAAACACTTGATTGTGTCTCTAGAGCTGATATTTTCTCCTCAATTTCGTTTTCTAACGAACTATAATGCCGTATAGCGAGGGTTGAGACTCCATCACCACATATTAGCCTTTTGTCGTCTTTGTTGTCTAATACGACTTTGGTGGTTTTTAGAGTACTAATTTCATGCCCTCTAGACCTAAACATATACATGCTATCACGCTCTTGCTGGCCTGTCACTAGACAATTTTTATACCCTTCAAAGGTAATTTTTTTAAGGCAACTTCGTTTCACGCCTTTATTTTTTTTTACACAATGCTCTTCTGTATTGGGACCTGATTCTGACTTGTAGGCATACATTTTTGAGCGTAGACCAACAAACTCTGTCATTGGCCTACCATGTAGCTCATCTTTAAAGAAGCCCAAACGCTTCTTGTTGCATTGTTTAAAATTATAAAGGGACGCTAATTCATTTGAGTATTCTGATGTATCGAATTTGTATTCAACATCTTGTCGAATATCTCGATATAAATCTTCGGTCTTTATTGAATATATAAATGAATCAGTGTCCATATAATTAAGTTTCAGGGCTTCCCTAAATTTGGGCTTCATATAATTGTAGTGGAAATCATACATTTTGTATTTCGATAATTCCAAAACTACAAAGCCTAAATATATTGGCTTATCGCAAATATTGTGTAGCCTTTTCATTTGAATTGCATACATAGTTTCAGAAAACTTGGATGCGCTATGAAAATTTGATCTTGCAATCAGGTCCCTTGCACATAATTTTGGGTGTCCGCCTTGTGAGCTTAGAGTGGGAGTTTCCCACTCTGTTACAATACGAACATCAACCCTCTTCTCACTGTTTTCCATGGTTTTACCATACACAGCGTTATTGAGAAGTTTAAAAAAATCTTTTTCGAATGTATTTTTTGCCCTCGTTCTATGCTCTGTGTTTATATCAATGTATTTTTTAAGCCAGGGCTTTTGCTTAAATTCCAACACACTGTGGATCTTTTTTAATTTTAAGCCGTTCAATATACATTGATTTAAAGTTTTATAATGTATAATATACTTCTCCTTATCACGGAGATCGGCTATCAATTTTGGGACTTTTGCGTCTTTTGACGCCAACTTGTTGGCCGGGCAGAATGGGAGGTCATTGTGTGTGTCATGCAGCGAGTATGGGTATTCCAGGTCCACTTCCAGAATATACCCATACTCGCCGTTGTCAGAAATCGTCTCAACATTAAATGTTTTGACTTCCTCCGGTTCAAGCCATTTGAACTCACCATATGGTAGTGGTTCAGACATGGCCCAACCATACAAATTGTTGGCATCCACATACATTAAATATTCTGATTCTCTTGTAGAATCATAATCTTTAAGGTACTTGTGGTTTGCCTTTGTATGCCTATGACTACATTGTACTAATCCGCCTCGAATTCCACACTGAATAAATCTTATCATATCTATATCAGTGAGTAATTCGAGGCGAATCTCTGTAGTCTTCAGCATTGCATCCCAAGACAAACCAGGCGTTGTATAATAATGGGCAGGATCAAGCTGATAAATGCCTGAACAAATTGCCCTAAAGTTTTGAAAAACGTCTGTTAACAATAAAACGTCAGTTTTCAAATACAACTCCATGTAGTCCCGAAGTGTTTTACACTTGAAGTGATCCCACACTTGACAGGCATGCAGGTAGTCTGCCTCAGAACATTCAGATTCTGACAAATGACTATAGAACTTGCTCCTTGGTGGTAGACAAGTTTCTTCTAGCCTCTTCATTGAATCTAAATATTCATAGGGAAAAACACCTTTCCTACGAACGAGAGCAAAATCTAGCAAATTTGGGTATTGTTTTTTCGTTGCACTGAAATTTTCCTCGTCAAGGTTCCCGGCAAGAGTGTCTAGGCTAGAGGGCATGAATCTAAACGTGTCGAATGAGTCTTGTGGACTCATTTGAAGGGGCACCACACGTTTCATGTGGTTTTCATAGAGATCGGACAAATCGGATGTTAGTTTCCTAACGAAAGTGCTTCCAACATTTTTGCCTGTTTCTAAAACAAACTTATCTAACCTCGAGTCAAATGCACACTTGATGTAGTATGCAAATGCTACGGGAATATGCTTATTAATAATTGTTGTTGATGAAACACTCACATCTGCTGATGATGATGATGATGATGATGGTTCCAATACGCATTCGAAGTCGGCATACACGACAAATGGAACCTCTAGCTGGCGATGTTGATTGATGAAATACAGTTCGCCTGCATCCGGTTTGGGGGGCTCTGTGACAATTTTGCTGCATCTCTCAGCATGTCGATGTGCCCTCTCCTCGCTGGTGGAGTATCTCAAACATTGGTTGCAAAACCAACGTCGCGTACGTTGGCTTCCCAATTGTTGTGATAATACACTGTAGATAAAGAAATTGTATGTGTTAGCTATTTGCTCTATGTATATATATATATATATTTAAGTGTTTTAACTTACGCTGACATGTTTTTTATCCATACAAAGTGTCTGTGAGCACCAGCTGTCGGTCCATCGATGAACATTAAATTAATGTGGAGCTCCTTCTCCACGCCAGCACTGTAAAGTGGTCCATACACTTTATTGCTCTCCTCATCATATCCAAATACATTAATGCTGATTTGATGGTTTTGGTCAGCAAAATGTTTTATATTTTTTATTTCCATCGGGAATGTTAGTCCCGAAAAATCCAGCTTAATGTTGATGTTGTCAAGGTGTATTATGGGTAAATTAATATTTACACCATAACTACTACAGCGATCTGGTTTTGTTGATGGTTTCAGGGCTGAAATTATTGCCCACTTGAAACAGAAAATGTCATTGTTTCGCACATTGACAACACCTTTTCGCTTTTTCAGCTTCAGTGGAAGCTCGAAATGCTCGGATCCTTTCAGAGGATCACATTGGAGCATATTCATTTCAAGCCGAATCAGACGTGTCATTGTCCATCCACTGTCTTTTTCTTGAAACTCACCCATTTTGGATGTTATATCATCTGCATGGGTTTTGAAAACTTCCGTTGTGTTGCTCCCAATCGTAACCAGAGTCATCTTACTCTGGAACGATTTCACATCAATTAGAGTATCATGATCTTTCACCATCATGTACTCTGCAAACATTTCAAAGTTTGTCTTTGAGGCAAAATGAAAGGTCATCACCCTTTCCAAGTGAGGGAGCAGTGCTAGTCCCGCTTCATTTAAAAATTCCGTTGGAAGCCTAACAGCAGCTCCCTCATTTAAAAACATATATTGAAGGATACGTCCCTTGTATCCATCAATAATTTGCTTCACATTTCCATCGAGCGGTCGCATAGCATTGTATTTATGCTGCTCAGTACGTGCATGATGATGCCATTGCATACCCGCAGGTAGAAATTGGCTGCAGGAGTTGCAATAAGCACCATTCATGGTGTTTCCATTGTTGATGGTGGAGATGGAGTTGAAGTAGTTGGCCATTTTGGTTGTGCTGGGGGTGTTGGCGGTGGCGAAAGTGGTGATGGTGCTGGTGGTGTTGGCGGGGTGGGGCTCGTTGGGGTGTTGACGATGGTGTTGGTGTTGCTTGTAGTGGCGCTGATCGTAGTGGTGGTGGCGATGTTGTTGGTGGTGGCGGTGGGGGTGTGGTTTTTTATTTAAACTTTTAATAATTTTTAAAAATTTTTAAAAATTTTTAAATTTTCACTTGAAGGTATTGAGAGCGCGGAGTGTGGATGACTTCGAACGACAATAAGTAGTGATTCTTAAGGCTTCTAGGAGGCTAGATGAAGACTCAGAAAAATGATTTTTGAATTGGGTTCGGCATTTCACTTTTCTCCATATTCAAGTATTTCACTTCAAGAGCACAGAAAATGAGCACTTGATACACCATAGTAAAACTAATGTAGGGTGCATTAAGCGAGCCTTGTTTGCATACACATACACACACACACACACATTATTGATCCATCAAGTAGTGTTTAGAGCGCGTCAAGTGTTCACCAACGTTTTGAGCACCCGTTCACGCCCCCGTCCCTTTTCCCACTCCATCGATGCGCTATGATCGCCTGTGTTGCGAGGGGTATTCCGAGCGCCTTTTCCCACTCCATCGATCACTTGTTCGTCAGCGCTATGATTGTCTGCGCTGCGACGGGTATTCCGAGCGCCTTTTCCCACTCCATCGATGCGTACGCTATGATCGCCTGCGTTATGAGCGTCCGTTTACGCCTCCATCCCTTTCACTTTCTCACTCCATCGATCGCTTGTTCGTCAGCGTTATGATTGGCTGCGTTATGAGCGTGCGTCCTATGAGCGTCCGTTATCGCTTGCGCTACGAGCGTCCTATGAGCGTCCGTTATCGCTTGCGCTATGAGCGTCCGTTTACACCCCCGTCCCTTTGGTTGCGTTGGGTGTTCGGAGCGCATTTTCCCACTCCGTCGATCGCTTGCTCACACCCCGCCTTTTTTCGACACTTGACACTTGTCCGTTACATCCGAGCGCCTTTTCCCACTCCATCGATCGCGGCACGTGCCCGTTGCGAGTACTTATCATAATCGTACCCCGACTCCGTTGGCGGATCGTTATCAATCGTCACGAGCCCTCACACCACAAAACTATTGACCCTAATTAAATGCACTTTTTATTATCCTGATCCTTTATTGACAACTTGACAGCTAACATTTTTATTACCCCTTTTTTGACAGCTGACCGTAATTAATTTTAATTTATGACACCCATTAAGTGGCGTGAAAGTGAGGTTTTCATACTACTCGGGGGTGTAAACGAACGCTCATAACGCTGACGAACAAGCGATCGATGGAGTGAGAAAGTGAAAGGGACGGAGACGTAAACGGACGCTCATAACGCAGGCGATCATAGCATACGCATCGATGGAGTGGGAAAAGGCGCTCGGAATACCCGTCGCAGCGCAGACAATCATAGCGCTGACGAACAAGTGATCGATGGAGTGGGAAAAGGCGCTCGGAATACCCCTCGCAACACAGGCGATCATAGCGCATCGATGGAGTGGGAAAAGGGACGGGGGCGTGAACGGGTGCTCAAAACGTTGGTGAACACTTGACGCGCTCTAAACACTACTTGATGGATCAATATTGTGTGTGTGTATGTGTATGCAAACAAGGCTCGCTTAATGCACCCTACATTAGTTTTACTATGGTGTATCAAGTGCTCATTTTCTGTACTCTTGAAGTGAAATACTTGAATATGGAGAAAAGTGAAATGCCGAACCCAATTCAAAAATCATTTTTCTGAGTCTTCATCTAGCCTCCTAGAAGCCTTAAGAATCACTACTTATTGTCGTTCGAAGTCATCCACACTCCGCGCTCTCAAGTGAAAATTTAAAATTTTTTTAAAATTTTTAAAAATTATTAAAAGTTTAAACAAAAAACCACACCCCCACCACCACCACCAACAACATCGCCACCACCACCACCACGATCAGCACCACTACAACCAACACCAACACCATCGCCAACACCCCAACGAGCCCCACCCCCACCAACACCACCAGCACAATCACCACTTTCGCCACCGCCAACACCCCCCCCAGCACAACCAAAATAAACGCAAGCAAAATGGCCAACTACCACCTCAACTCCATCTCCACCATCAACAATGGAAACACCATGAACGGTGCATATTGCAACTCCTGCAGCCAATTTCTACCTGCGGGTATGCAATGGCATCATCATGCACGTACCGAGCAGCATAAATACAATGCTATGCGACCGCTCGATGGGAATGTGAAGCAAATTATTGATGGATACAAGGGACGTATCCTTCAGTATATGTTTTTAAATGAGGGAGCTGCTGTTAGGCTTCCAACAGAATTTTTAAATGAAGCGGGACTAGCACTGCTCCCTCACTTGTAAAGGGTGATGACCTTTCATTTTGCTTCAAAGACAAACTTTGAAATGTTTGCAGAGTACATGATGGTGAAAGATCATGATACTCTAATTGATGTGAAATCGTTCCAGAGTAAGATGACTCTGGTTACGATTGGGAGCAACACATCGGAAGTCTTCAAAACCCATGCGGATGATATAACATCCAAAATGGGTGAGTTTCAAGAAAAAGACAGTGGATGGACAATGACACGTCTGATTCGACTTGAAATGAATATGCTCCAATGTGATCCTCTGAAAGGATCCGAGCATTTCGAGCTTCCACTGAAGCTGAAAAAGCGAAAAGGTGTTGTCAATGTGCGAAACAATGACATTTTTTGTTTCAAGTGGGCAATAATCTCAGCCCTCAAACCATCTACAAAACCTGATCGCTGTAGTAGTTATGGTGTAAATATTAATTTACCCATAATTCACCTTGACAACATCAACATTAAGCTCGATTTTTCGGGACTATCATTCCCGATGGAATTAAAAAATATAAAACATTTTGCTGATCAAAACAATCAAATCAGCATTAATGTATTTGGATACGATGAGGAGAGCAATAAAGTGTATGGACCACTTTACAGTGCTGGCGTGGAGAAGGAGCTCCACATTAATTTAATGTTCATCGATGGACCGACAGCTGGTGCTCACGGGCACTTTGTATGGATAAAAAACATGTCAGCGTAAGTTAAAACACTTAAATATAGCATATATATACATAGAGCAAATAGCTAACACATACAATTTCTTTATCTACAGTGTATTATCACAACAATTGGGAAGCCAACGTACGCGACGTTGGTTTTGCAACCAATGTTTGAGATACTCCACCAGCGAGGAGAGGGCACATCGACATGCTGAGAGATGCAGCAAAATTGACACAGAGCCCCCCAAACCGGATGCAGGCGAACTGTATTTCATCAATCAACATCGCCAGCTAGAGGTTCCATTTGTGGTGTACGCCGACTTCGAATGTGTATTGGAACCATCATCATCATCATCATCATCAGCAGATGTGAGTGTTTCATCAACAACAATTATTAATAAGCATATTCCCGTAGCATTTGCATACTACATCAAGTGTGCATTTGACTCGAGGTTAGATAAGTTTGTTTTAGAAACAGGCAAAAATGTTGGAAGCACTTTCGATAGGAAACTAACATCCGATTTGTCCGATCTCTATGAAAACCACATGAAACGTGTGGTGCCCCTTCAAATGAGTCCACAAGACTCATTCGATTTTGATGAGGCTTTAAATTGTCATATTTGTCAGGGTATTTTAGGCAATGATAGAGTGCGAGACCACTGTCATTTCACTGGTAAATACAGAGGTTCAGCACACAGTGCATGCAACCTAAAATATAAGACAAATAATTTCATACCCGTCTTTTTTCATAATTTTTCCAAATATGATGCTCATTTATTTGTAAAGGAGCTCAGTGAGGTTGAAGGGGAAATTAAAGTGATTCCCTTGAATAAGGAATTGTATATTTCTATTTCAAAATTTATTCCCCTTCATCAAAACACGCTGGAAATTAGATTTTTAGACACGTTTAGATTCATGCCCTCTAGCCTAGACACTCTTGCCGGGAACCTTGACGAGGAAAATTTCAGTGTAACGAAAAAACAATACCCAAATTTGCTAGATTTTGCTCTCGTTCGTAGGAAAGGTGTTTTTCCCTATGAATATTTAGATTCAATGAAGAGGCTAGAAGAAACTTGTCTACCACCAAGGAGCAAGTTCTATAGTCATTTGTCAGAATCTGAATGTTCTGAGGCAGACTACCTGCATGCCTGTCAAGTGTGGGATCACTTCAAGTGTAAAACACTTCGGGACTACATGGAGTTGTATTTGAAAACTGACGTTTTATTGTTAACAGACGTTTTTCAAAACTTTAGGGCAATTTGTTCAGGCATTTATCAGCTTGATCCTGCCCATTATTATACAACGCCTGGTTTGTCTTGGGATGCAATGCTGAAGACTACAGAGATTCGCCTCGAATTACTCACTGATATAGATATGATAAGATTTATTCAGTGTGGAATTCGAGGCGGATTAGTACAATATAGTCATAGGCATACAAAGGCAAACCACAAGTACCTTAAAGATTATGATTCTACAAGAGAATCAGAATATTTAATGTATGTGGATGCCAACAATTTGTATGGTTGGGCCATGTCTGAACCACTACCATATGGTGAGTTCAAATGGCTTGAACCGGAGGAAGTCGAAACATTTAATGTTGTGGAATACCCACACTCGCTACATGACACACACAATGACCTCCCATTCTGCCCGGCCAACAAGTTGGCGTCAAAAGACGCAAAAGTCCCAAAATTGATAGCCGATCTCCGTGATAAGGAGAAGTATATTATACATTATAAAACTTTAAATCAATGTATATTGAACGGCTTAAAATTAAAAAAGATCCACAATGTGTTGGAATTTAAGCAAAAGCCCTGGCTTAAAAAATACATTGATATAAGCACAGAGCATAGAACGAGGGCAAAAAATACATTCGAAAAAGATTTTTTTAAACTTCTCAATAACGCTGTGCATGGTAAAACCATGGAAAACAGTGAGAAGAGGGTTGATGTTCGTATTGTAACAGAGTGGGAAACTCCCACTCTAGGCTCACAAGGCGGACGCCCAAAATTATGTGCAAGGGACCTGATTGCAAGATCAAATTTTCATAGCGCATCCAAGTTTTCTGAAACTATGTATGCAATTCAAATGAAAAGGCTACACAATATTTGCGATAAGCCAATATATTTAGGCTTTGTAGTTTTGGAATTATCGAAATACAAAATGTATGATTTCCACTACAATTATATGAAGCCCAAATTTAGGGAAGCCCTGAAACTTAATTATATGGACACTGATTCATTTATATATTCAATAAAGACCGAAGATTTATATCGAGATATTCGGCAAGATGTTGAATACAAATTCGATACATCAGAATACTCAAATGAATTAGCGTCCCTTTATAATTTTAAACAATGCAACAAGAAGCGTTTGGGCTTCTTTAAAGATAAGCTACATGGTAGGCCAATGACAGAGTTTGTTGGTCTACGCTCAAAAATGTGTGAAACGAAGTTGCCTTAAAAAAATTACCTTTGAAGGGTATAAAAATTGTCTAGTGACAGGCCTGCAAGAGCGTGATAGCATGTATATGTTTAGGTCTAGAGGGCATGAAATTAGTACTCTAAAAACCACCAAAGTCGTATTAGACAACAAAGACGACAAAAGGCTAATATGTGGTGATGGAGTCTCAACTCTCGCTATAGGGCATTATAGTTCGTTAGAAAAGGAAATTGAGGAGAAAATATCAGCTCTAGAGACACAATCAAGTGTTTGGCATAGCCAAATGAGTGTTCTAGAGCTCTCACACAATACTCAGAGTAGTGTGACTAAAATAAATAGCCTCAAAAGGAAGTTGGAAACTAACGAAAGTGCAATCAACATTTTTGACGGAGAATTAATAATGCACAAAATGTTATTAGAGACATTTAAAAGAAAAAAATAAAAAATAATATTAATTAAAATGTAATAGCATATACATATATATATATATATATAAAACTCGAAAAATTGTTATAATTAGAATATAATTCTTTATTTAAAAAAACAACAATTGTATAATTTTAAGTTGTAATATTTGTTAATAATATTTGAAATAAAAAAGAAAATAAATTATATAATAAAATCAAATCATTCTTTGTTTACTTTCTTACAAAATTTCTGTTTTATAAACCCAACTATCTTCGGATTTAGGGAAACCCAACCAGCGTACAAGTGCTCTGTTGCCTTTCTTTCTCAAGACTTTCTCAACTAGATAGGTATCGGGAAAACTTGTTTTTTTCAGTTCTTCTTTATAAAAACCTCCCCTAATTGGATTCCCATTCAAGTCTTGGAGTAAGTATGTTGTTGGATAGGTATTTTGTACTTTGATTATCTTAAAAATTTCGGTTGTCCAATTGGGGGTATACCCTTTTTCAAATACGTGTTTGTACTTGCTAATGCGTACATAGTCAACCATTTTCAGTTGGCTACCCGAAAAAATTTTAATGTTATTATAAGCAGTTTCAAAGATTTTTTTCTCATTCCCGCTATTCACATTAGTAGTATGAAAACCTCACTTTCACGCCACTTAATGGGTGTCATAAATTAAAATTAAT
>JAWNOF010000019.1:0-63620 GCA_035046165.1 Drosophila rubida
AGCACGATAGCGTATGTGCAAATACACTAGTCGGCTTAATTATTTTGACATAGCGATGACCCAACTTCGTTTTCAACTTTTTTTTTTATTTTGAAGAAAATAGTGGTTTGCACTATTTTTTATGTTTATTGAAAATGTTTAATTTATAAATGTAAGAACTTTTTATTTTCAATATTTGATTTTAACTGTTTTTTACTTAAACTGAGATTAAGTAAATTCGATGAGTGGCATAAATATTGTGACAAAATGGTTTTAAGCAACTAAATATTAAATTGTTTTGAATTTTCAATTTAAATATTTAAATAATAAAAAATATATCCTCCTTAGGTATCTACGACCTTTTGGAGACGCTTCGGGATGGAATCCACTAAGGCTTGGAGATCCTTTAAAACAATCTCGTTCCACTCCTTTGTGCCCTTTGTTATTGTTTCTTCCCTTGTTCTGCTCAGGTCAGCGGTTCTATTTCGTTTTATTAGCGACCACACATTCTCAAAAATATTTAAATCCGGGCTCTGTGGCGGCCAATCTAGTGTTTCCACCTGAGCTTCCCTCAAAAACGAGGTAATCATTTTCGCCTTATGGCAAGGAGCGTTATCCTGATGTAAAATAAACGCTTCTCATATTAATCTGTTGCCTGAGGGAAACGCAAAATCGTTTAATGTTCTTAAGTATTGATCTTTATTCCATCAATGGATCCATCAATGGGAACCAAGTCCCCCACTCCATTATAAGAAACAGATTCCCAGAACATAACACTTTCCCCGCCATGGCTCATTCTTTGACAGACAGGCGCGTTTTTTTCGATAATTTTTGTGCAATCTAACAAAAACTTTTTTTTGGGACGAATGGAACTGAAAACTACTTTCATCCGTCTATAGGACAATGCGCCAAAACGAAGCAGGCTTCCTGATGTGGTGCTTTGCGAAATCCAAACGCTTCTGCTTGTTTTTTGAGCTAATAAATGGGATGGGTTTCGCAATATACATTTTAATATTTGCTTCAATTAAACGCCTTCGAATGGTTTTTTCGCTTATGGTGACTGATGCGTTCTTATTCCACTCTAAAGCCACAGCTTTTGGTGTCTTAAGAGGCTCCGTTTTAAATTTTCTTATAAGCAGACGGTCTGTATTAGCTCTGGTCTTTCGTTTTCTGCCTGTCCGTCGTACATTTCAAACTTCGCCCAATTTTTTATATTTATTAATTTGATAATAAATGGTTTGGTGTGACAAATTATATTCCTTAGCGATATTTAATAGTGAAATACCCAAATTATATTTTGTCACCATTTCTATTCTTGTTTGTTCGCGCAATTCTGATTGTTTAACCATTATAAATTGCGAAATTACGTTTTTATTTAATATTAAGGTAGATCTTTCAAAAACTGTATCGACGTCACTTTGAAGTCGCAAAGAAAAAACTAAATCGCGCAATGGCAAAATATTTATGCTGGTGCAAAAATCATTGCCTACTGACATTCTTATCAGCAGAAAGCAATAACAAAACAGAACAGACGCAATATTTTGCATATTAACTGTTATTATTATGCACTTCATTTTCCTCAACATTTTCGTTCAGACGAATACAAAGGTACTTAGAAACAGAGTGTAATAATTGAATGCAAGCTATGTCAAAATAATTATGCCGACTAGTGTATATACTTATGCCACCCATCGAATTTCGTTAATAAAATATTTTAATCCATTTTAATAAAAAAATAAATAAATTATTGTATTTATAATTTAAACATTATAAATAAACACAATAAATAATGCAAAACCCTAATCTCCTCAAAATAAATTAAATAATTGAATTAATTTTGTTAACTATTAAATAATAAAGCTACACCAACACGGTCCCTCGAGCCTAATATCATCGTCATTATTGCCAAGAAATTCCCCACTCGCAAATTGAGCAAAACGAAGCGAAGAATTGTGGAGCTAGTTGAACGCAACATTAACTATTTTTCCCACTGTGCGCGCATTATATTTGCGGACGAAATCGCAAAAGCTGCACCACAGTGCTAACAAAACTGCCGTTGTCACTAACGGTATAATGCGCAGCAGATCTGCTTCTTAATAAGGAGAGGGTAGAGAGAGATGGCAATATGGTTTGGCAGAACTGCGAAATACAATAGAATTTGTCAGAACTGCGCAATGAAATAGAATGTGCGTCGCGTGGGCGGTTTGAAACGCGTCGCCTAAGCGATCAGAACTTGCTGTGATAAGAATGGAAAATAAGAAGCCCTGTCGAGTAATAAAGGGTGATGATATGTATGGTATATGTAAAAAGCACTTGATTCACTTCACCGCGCCTATAGATCACTAATGTTTCTGGGAACGTAGTCAGTATCGCTGGATCGCATGGTCGTTCTTGCTAGAGCCAAAAGTCCACAATGTTGGCTTGTGGACCAGTATTCTAAGGCAGGACCTGCCAACCGCTTTATGAATGTGCCCTTTTTATACCATGTACCTATAGGTACAAAGGTGTTTTAAGTTCGTTTGAATGTATGTAACAGGGTGAAGGAGACGTCGCAGACCACATGTTGTTACAACCAAAATGATCAGAATCGAAAATAAAATCGATTTAGCCATGTCCGTCTGTCTGTCTGTCCGTCCGTCTGTCCGTATGAACACCTAGATCTCAGAGATGGTAAGAGCTAGAGTAACCAAACTTTGGATTTAGGTGTAATATGCAACTATGCAGATCAAGTTTATGTTTTTTTCCTCCCCGCCCTTCCGCTTGCCTACAAACCGCAAGCTACTCTGGAATCCTTTGAGCTAGAAAGTTAATTTAAAGTGCAGTATGTAGATATTTATGATATTCACCGAAATCCAAAATATGGTTCAAATCGGAAAAAATCTAGCTTTGGTATAAGCGAAAGAAGTTTGACCTACGCAAGGCAAGCGCAAGAGGCGGGCGCAACAACAACAACAACAACAACAACAACAACAACAAGAACAAGCATTAGTCTTCTAGCGTATTCATACGCATGCATACACACATACAGGTTTGCTTGTATGTGTGTGTATGCATGCGTATTTCAACGAAAGAGCTGGACTGCTGCTTTTCCAATGAAATGATATGAATGTCATTTGATGTGATCTCTTTTGCATTGGCTGAATTTTAGTATTTGCTTGATTTCATGTATTATTATTTTAATTATAAGTAAATTTAGGCGATTACAATTTTACATATGTTTGTTTTAAATTTTATTTTGTCAAATGGTACATGGTATACTACAGTCGGGTTAAGTCGACTGTAGACGTTCTCACTTGTTTAATATTAAGGTAGATCTTTCAAAAACTGTATCGACGTCACTTTGAAGTCGCCAAGAAACAACTAAATCGCACAATGGCAAAATATTTATACCGCTGCAAAAATCATTGCCTACTGGCATTCTTATCAGCAGAAAGCAATAGCAAAACAGAACAGACGCAATATTTTGCATATTTACTGTTATTATTATGCACTTCATTTTCCTCAACATTTTCGTTCAGACGAATACAACGGTACTTAGAAACAGAGTGTAATAATTGAGTGCAAGCTATGTCAAAATAATTATGCCGACTAGTGTATATACTTATGCCACCCATCGAATTTCGTTAATAAAATATTTTAATCCATTTTAATAAAAAAATAAATAAATTATTGTATTTATAATTTAAACATTATAAATAAACACAATAAATAATGCAAAACCCTAATCTCCTCAAAATAAATTAAATAGTTGAATTAATTTTGTTAGTAACTATTATATAATAAAGCTACACCAACACGGTCCCTCGAGCCTAATATCATCGTCATTATTGCCAAGAAATTCCCCACTCGCACATTGAGCAAAACGAAGCGAAGAATTGTGGAGCTAGTTGAACGCAACATTAACTATTTTTCCCACTGTGCGCGCATTATATTTGCGGACGAAATCGCATAAGCTGCACCACAGTGCTAACAAAACTGCCGTTGTCACTAACGGTATAATGCGCAGCAGATCTGCTTCTTAATAAGGAGAGGGTAGAGAGAGATGGCAATATGGTTTGGCAGAACTGCGAAATACAATAGAATTTGTCAAAACTGCGCAATGAAATAGAATGTGCGTCGCGTGGGCGGTTTGAAACGCGTCGCCTAAGCGATCAGAACTTGCTGTGATAAGAATGGAAAATAAGAAGCCCTGTCGAGTAATAAAGGGTGATGATATGTATGGTATATGTAAAAAGCACTTGATTCACTTCACCGCGCCTATAGATCACTAATGTTTCTGGGAACGTAGTCAGTATCGCTGGATCGCATGGTCGTTCTTGCTAGAGCCAAAAGTCCACAATGTTGGCTTGTGGACCAGTATTCCAAGGCAGGACCTGCTAACCGCTTAATGAATGTGCCCTTTTTTAATTTTGATTGGCTGTAATTGTCAGTTGAATGTATTTTAAGTTGTCAGCGCTAAAGAGTAAGAGAGCGATTTGGACTACTTCGCATTAAGTTGTAAGAACGCAAAGAATGATGACAGCGAGTGCAAGAATGAAAAGTGTAAAAGCGTGCCAGACATTAGTCGAACGTGGAGGGTCGAGGTTTTGCAATCCATCGTAGATGGGGCGCAAACTTCGGGCAAAGAAGCAACCCTCCAGTGCTTGTCCAACTATCTCCTGGAAGTATTTCCGCCACGGAACGAAGGTCCGGTTCCGGCGAGAGTTTATCCTGACCCTCGCAATAGGAGACAAAATAGAAGGCAGCAGTACGCTAGGGTTCAGCGTAACTGGGACAAGCACATAGGGAGATGCATTGGATCCTTGCTTGATGGACCCGACGAGTCGGTAATGCCACCAAAAGAGATCATGGAACCATACTGGAGAGAAGTAATGACGCAGCAGAGCCCATCCTCTTGCAACAGCGCTGTGCCTCAAATGGGTCACTTGCTTGAGGGTGTATGGTCACCGGTAACGTCAAGGGACCTTGTAATGCACAAAGTATCGTTAACTTCTTCTTCCGGACCGGACGGAATATCTCCAAAAACTGCCAGGAGTATTCCAAATGGTGTTATGCTTCGCATAATGAACCTGATCCTCTGGTGTGGCAAATTACCCACACTCTTCCGACGGTTAGGGACGTTTTCATTCCGAAGACACGACCAGAAGACTTCCATCCGATATCGGTGCCTTCCGTCGTAGTTAGATAACTCAATGCCATTTTGGCATCCCGGTTGACCTCATCAGTTGATTGGGATCCGCGTCAGCGGGGGTTTCTTCCGACGGTTGCGCCGATAACGCGACAATAGTCGACCTGATCCTAAGGGACCACCATAGACGCTTTGCGTCATGCTACATCGCGACATTGGATGTTAGCAAAGCGTTTGACTCCGTGTCTCACGCTGCGGTGATTGACACCCTAGCCGCATATGGTGCACCGAGGGGTCTAGTCGACTACGTACAGAGCACGTACGAGGGAGGTGGCACCTCTCTCAATGGTAGAGGCTGGAGATCACAGGAATTCGTCCCTGCTCGAGGCGTGAAGCAGGGTGACCCTTTGTCTCCACTTATGTTCAACCTGGTCTTCGACCGGTTGCTCAGGTCTCTACCAAGCGAGATTGGTGTCAGTGTCGGAAACGCCAGAACAAATGCAGCAGCGTTCGCGGATGATTTGATGCTGTTCGCTTCAACTCCGAAGGGCCTTCAAACTCTGCTGGATACCACGGTCGATTTCCTGTCGTCCGTCGGGCTTACCCTAAATGCTAATAAGTGTTTTACTATTAGCGTCAAGGGGCAACCGAAGCAGAAGTGTACTGTGATTGAATCACGGAGCTTCTGTATAGGTTTGCGCAAGTGTCCAGCAGTGAAGCGTTCGGAAGAGTGGAAGTATCTCGGCATTAATTTCACTGCGGATGGGAGGGCCCGGTATAATCCGGCTGACGACCTAGGTCCGAAGCTAGATATAATATCGCGGTCCCCCCTGAAGCCACAGCAGAAGTTGTTCGCCCTCAGAACTGTCCTTATTCCACAGTTATATCACAAGCTAACCCTTGGTAGTGTGGCAATAGGCGTTTTGAAAAAGTGTGACAGACTGGTACGGTCGGTCGTGAGAAGATGGTTAGATCTTCCCATGGATGTGTCAGTAGCATTCTTCCATGCTCCCCACGCTTGTGGGGGTCTCGGTGTTCCCTCAGTTCGAAGGACAGCCCCGATGCTGCGCATACAAAGGTTGGCTAGCATTAAATGGCCCCACCTCGAGCAATCAGCGGTCTCCGTGAGGCAGGGCGATATGCTCCAGACTCTCTTAAGGAGGAGAATTAATGGATCTGCAGAAGGGGGTTAGGCTGTAACTCGTTAGCCATATCACAATGATTGTGAAAACAACTGTTGTGGTGTGCAGAGGGGGCCTCCGTAATTCGTTAGTCAGATCAAGTCGACTCATAGGCATCAATGCCCCACTTTAGTATGTGGCCTCCTCGTGGTGTCCTCCGGTTGCTCATCCGACGTATATTCGGGAGCAGCAAATATGAGCGGCGAAAGGGGCCATCGGGCTACCGACCCGATGGTTCTGAACAACTGATGGTGCCAATGAAAATGTAATACCTCGGATAAATGTCATAATTCAAAACTCTCCTACGGTTTCCGTAGGAGCCCATCAGGGAGTGAACGTAGATGCTAATCCACTTGCTGGACATCTATGTGTGGAATGTGGCCGATATTTTGGAACGAAGACCGGCTTAGGTGTCCACATGTCGCGTCAGCACAAAGACAGGCTTGATGAGCTTCGTACGCGTGTTGACGTGAAAGCCAGGTGGAGTGAAGAGGAATTGGCCATGATGGCGAGGAAGGAACTCGAGCTCATTGCAAATGGCAAGAGATTCATTAACAAAAAACTTGCGTTGCATTTCCAAGAACGCAGTGTCGATGCTATTAAAAAGTGTCGACAGAGGGATAATGTTGAAAATCACATTCCGTTACATTAATATTATTTAATTACACATTGCAACCCTAATATATCGATACCGATATATTGATAATGTTCATAAAAAGGGAATGCGATTGTGTATGCAAAAGCAACAATGTTATTGCCTACTTGTCTTTTGCTTTGCTTTATAACTTTTCCCTTACTTCTTTGTGAACACTCGAAGTGTGTAGCTCGGCGCGCAGTGCAAATTGAAAAGAAAGAAAGACCATTAAAAGACTTATTGAATTTAAACTGAATTGAACATAAATGTGTTTTTATTTATTCTACTGGATGACTGCATTGATATTCAAATATATATAATTTGATATCTAAATTTCTACAGGTTATGGGCCCAGTCACATAAACAGTGGAATAAGTGAATCGCATTTTTATGTTTCTCTAATTAATATTTTTATTAAACAAACATACATATATATATATGTGCACTGTGAAATAAATAAATAAATAATATTAATGTGCAAAGTTTTTTGATTGAACCTAAAATGAATTAATTAAATTGAATTTCATCAGATGATGAAATAGTGACCATAATATATGTATATGTATACACACGTTTGTACATACATATGTACAAACTCTAACAGTGAATTGTGAAATAAAAGCAATCTGCAAAAATTCTGTGTATACAGATTTGTGGCGCGTGGCAACGTAACGGACATTCTGTATGTACGCACACATTGTATATGCACATGTGCTACTGAGAAAAAGCGATACATAAGAAAAAGTGATACATACTTGTGTATGTGGTTTTTGGTTGCCGGCGTCGTACAGTTGCTTTAAATAATTTTTAATACGAAAAGATGGACAAAGTAAAGAGAAATATTAAGCCGTTTGACGGCGAAAAATACTCTACTTGGAAATTTCGAGTGCGTGCTTTATTGGCGGAAAATAATGTACTTTGTGTAGTTGATGATGCTGAACCACAAGAAAAAGATGAACAGTGGTTTAAAAATGAAAAGCTTGCCAAAGGAATTTTAATTGAATATCTAAGTGATTCCTTTTTGGGTTTTGCTAAAAATGAAAATTGTGCTAAGAAAATATTTGCTGATCTTGATTCCATTTATGAACGCAAAAGTTTAGCATCACAACTTTCTGCTCGAAAGCAGTTGCTTTCTCTAAAATTAAAAGTTGGTACTCCATTAATTAATCATTTTACTATTTTTGATGAACTTATAAATGAATTAATTTCATCGGGTGCTAAAATTGAGGAGGTGGATAAAGTGAGCCATTTATTATTAACATTATCATCTTCTTATGATGGAGTTATAACTGCAATTGAAACATTGGCAGAAGAAAATATAACTCTATCGTTTGTTAAAAACCGTTTACTTGACCAAGAAATAAAACTGAAAAATGCAAACAAAGACACAAGTGCGAAAGTTTTACAAGCAGTGAGTAATAGTGGTCAGAATAAAAACAAAATTAATATGGACTCTAACAAAAATAAAAATAAATTTCGCAAATTTAAAAATAATCCAAAGTATAATATAAAATGCCATTTTTGCGGAAAGAAAGGACACCTTAAAAAGGACTGTTTTAAATTTAAAAGGAGTGTCCAAACAAATAATAAAGAAAATGAAAAGCAGGCTCAAACTGCAACTGCAGCACCTGAAAGAGGTTTTGCTTTTATGATAAAACAAAAAGAAAATGCACCTAAAGTGGATGGTATTTCTTTTATATTGGATTCTGGTGCATCTGACCATATTATTAATAATAAAAATTTGTTTATTGATTATATAAATCTTAATACACCAATTGGAATTGCCGTTGCAAAATGTGGAGAGTATGTGTATGCCACATCGAAAGGCATAGTTAAACTCCGTAGTAAATCTCAGGTTAACGTTACCCTGGAGGATGTTCTTTACTGCAAAGACATTCCTCATAATTTGCTCTCAGTAAAGAGAATGCAAGATGCTGGAGTAACAATTGAGTTTCACCCAGGAGGTGTAAAGGCAACAAAAGATGGCAACGTAATCCTGGAAGGTGAATGTGAATACAACGTTCCAATTATTAAATTTGAAATATGTAATAGTGCATATGTATCTTATAAGATTAATAATGTGGAATATCAATTGTGGCATGAAAGGTTGGGTCATATTAGTAAAGGGAAATTTTTAGAAATCAAACGTAACAATATGTTTGAAGATACCCTTTGTTTAAAGAATATAGAAGCAAATAATAATATATGTGAAGCGTGCACTAGTGGAAAGCAGAGTAGACTCAAATTTGAAAAATATAAAAACAAAGATTATGTGAAAAGGCCATTATTCATAGTTCATTCTGATGTTTGTGGTCCGATAAATCCTTCAACAGTTGATGGAAAGAATTATTATATTGTCTTTATTGACCAATATACACATTATAGTGTTACATATCTTTTGAGTCATAAATCTGATGCGTTCATCATGTTTAAAGACTTTGTAACAAAGGCTGAAGTACTTTTTAATTTAAAATTGGTTAATCTGTATATAGATAATGGTAGAGAATACTTGTCAAATGAAATGAAGCAATTTTGTATAAATAAAGGAATTAGTTATCATTTGACAGTACCTCATACACCACAGCAAAATGGTGTGTCTGAACGTATGATTAGAACAATTACTGAGAAGGCCCGATCCATGATACATGGTGCAAACCTAGATAAAAGGTTTTGGGGTGAAGCTGTACTAACAGCTACCTATTTAATAAATAGAAGTCCTAGCAACGCATTACAAGGCAAAAATAAAACTCCTTACGAAATGTGGCATAATAGAAAACCTATTTTAAAACACTTGAAGATATTTGGTTCAACAGTATATGTGCATCAAAAATTGAGAAAGAGAAAATTTGATGATAAATCTTCTAAAGCTATACTTGTTGGATATGAACCAAATGGTTTTCGTTTATGGGATTTAAAATCAAGAAAATTCATAGTAGCAAGAGATGTTATAGTAGATGAAAAGAATATGAGTTCGAATATTGAAATCAAAGATTCAGTTATAGATTCGAATGTCCTGAATGAAAGTAAGGATGATGAAAATTCTGATCAAATAAATGTCCTGAACGAGAGTAAGGATGGTAAGGGTTTAGATCAAATGAATATTCTGAATGAGAGTAAGAATAATGAAATTTGTAAAATCCCTGAAAAACAACTTAATGTCCCGAATGAGAGTAAGGATTGTTGTGATAAAATCACTGATCAGAATGATAAAATCAATAATATAGAATCTAATGAATTCAATGATGAACATTTCCGGAATGAGAGTACGGAAGGATATTCTGAAACGCTCAAAATAAATGAGCAAATAAATAAAATGTCTACTTCTCTTGAAAAAGTGTCTGATATGAATAAGAATCTTGAAGTGAGAAAAAGTGAAAGGTTAAAAGGAAAACCTATGCCATCATATAGATTATTGAGTGGTTGCTTGATGAATGCTCAGAATTTTCACTGTAATGCTCCCAAATCATTTGATGAAATTAAAAATAGAAATGATAAAGTAAAATGGGAAAAAGCTATACAGGAAGAGCTGGATTCTCATTATGAGAATATGACGTGGACTCTAGTAGATACCCCTGAGAATAAAAATCTTGTTGATAGTAAGTGGGTCTTCTCAATTAAACATGATGCATATGGAAAGCCAACTAAATACAAAGCGAGACTTGTGGCTCGTGGCTTTACGCAAGAATATTTGATAGATTATGAGGAAACATTTGCACCAGTGGCAAGAATTTCCAGTTTCCGACTTATACTGTCTTTATCAAATCAATTTGATTTGAAGGTTCATCATATGGATGCTATGACTATGATATGACTGCTTTCTTAAATGGTGAATTAAAGGAAGAAATTTACATGATTGTCCCTCAAGGTATAATAGAAGAAAAGGGCAAAGTTTGTAAATTAAATAAATCCATATATGGACTAAAACAAGCAGCTAGATGCTGGTTTGAAACCTTTGAAAAAGTCTTGACAAAAATTGGTTTTGTAAATTCAGAAGTAGATCGTTGCATATATATGATTGATAATGGACATATATCAAAAAATATCTATGTATTATTATACGTAGACGATCTAGTTATAGCAACAAAGAACATTGAAACAATGTCTAAATTTAAATCTTATTTATTGAGTGAATTTAAAATGACTGACTTAATGGAAACAAAATTTTTCATTGGAATTAAAATAGAAAGAGACGAAGATAAGTTATATCTTAGTCAGTCAGCCTATATTAACAATATTTTAGAAAGATTTAATATGAATGAATGCAGACCAGTAAGTACACCACTTCCAAGTAAACTTGACTATAAAGCCCTAAGTTCAGAAGAGATGTTTGAGGCTCCATGCAGAAATTTAATTGGCTGCCTAATGTACGTTATGTTATGTACACGTCCTGATTTATGTACATCAGTGAGCATCCTAAGTAGATATATCAACAAAAATAATAAGGAACTATGGCAATGCCTGAAAAGAGTTCTAAGGTACCTAAAGGGTACTATTGATTTGAAATTAACTTATGTTAAAAGTTCGAACATTGAAAATATTATTGTTGGATATGCTGACTCTGATTGGGCAGGATCTGAAAGTGATAGGAAAAGTACAACTGGTTATCTGTTTAAAATGTTTGAAGTAAATACAATCTGTTGGAATTGTATGAAACAGAATTCGGTAGCAGCCTCTTCTACAGAAGCTGAGTATATGGCTTTATTTGAAGCCGTTAGAGAAGCTTTATGGCTAAAATCTTTAATGAAAGAAATAAAACTAGAAATAAGTCATCCAATTAAAATTTATGAAGATAATCAAGGATGCATATGTATAGCTAATAACCCAACATGCCACAAAAGATCGAAACATATTGATATTAAATATCATTTTTCAAGAGAACAAATTACTAATAAAGTTATAAGTCTTGTATATATTGCTACAGATGAGCAATTAGCTGACATCATGACGAAAGTTCTACCTGCAATCCAATTTGTAAAACTGAGAGGTCAGATGGGTCTACATGACAACAAATGATCGCTTGATTGATGAATGATTGAACAACATGAGAATAGAATTCTCACAAACTTTTTTTTTATATTTAAATTTTAAAGTTAAAATTGAATCTCGATGTTTGTTTTTACTTTTTGATTTTGGTCTGATTGGGTTTTTACTGGGTTTTCCCTAATCCTTGCAACAAATGTTGGACCAAAGAATTGTAACTCCCCAGAATGCACTTGCCGTTTGAGTTTTTGAAATTTAATTAATTTTGTTTATACTTATCTTTATTATGTATTATTGAAAAAGTAATATTTGGAATAATCATTGTTTCTTTTGAGGAGGTGTGTTGAAAATCACATTCCGTTACATTAATATTATTTAATTACACATTGCAACCCTAATATATCGATACCGATATATTGATAATGTTCATAAAAAGGGAATGCGATTGTGTATGCAAAAGCAACAATGTTATTGCCTACTTGTCTTTTGCTTTGCTTTATAACTTTTCCCTTACTTCTTTGTGAACACTCGAAGTGTGTAGCTCGGCGCGCAGTGCAAATTGAAAAGAAAGAAAGACCATTAAAAGACTTATTGAATTTAAACTGAATTGAACATAAATGTGTTTTTATTTATTCTACTGGATGACTGCATTGATATTCAAATATATATAATTTGATATCTAAATTTCTACAGATAATTATAAGGCAAAAATTGAGCAGCTAAGAGGGCAAGCAGTTCTTATCCCCGAAGTTAATGAATCTCCTACCGTTACGCACCGCCCTAGTATACATGGGCTCGAACCTACCTCAATATCTAGGTCAGATCCAAACACTCCATCGATACATTCGGACGACGTCCTCATGCGGATGCTTCGGGGTTTACGCCCCGTTGAATGCAGTCGAACGTGGAGGGTCGAGGTTTTGCAATCCATCGTAGATGGGGCGCAAACTTCGGGCAAAGAAGCAACCCTCCAGTGCTTGTCCAACTATCTCCTGGAAGTATTTCCGCCACGGAACGAAGGTCCGGTTCCGGCGAGAGTTTATCCTGACCCTCGCAATAGGAGACAAAATAGAAGGCAGCAGTACGCTAGGGTTCAGCGTAACTGGGACAAGCACATAGGGAGATGCATTGGATCCTTGCTTGATGGACCCGACGAGTCGGTAATGCCACCAAAAGAGATCATGGAACCATACTGGAGAGAAGTAATGACGCAGCAGAGCCCATCCTCTTGCAACAGCGCTGTGCCTCAAATGGGTCACTTGCTTGAGGGTGTATGGTCACCGGTAACGTCAAGGGACCTGGTAATGCACAAAGTATCGTTAACTTCTTCTTCCGGACCGGACGGAATATCTCCAAAAACTGCCAGGAGTATTCCAAATGGTGTTATGCTTCGCATAATGAACCTGATCCTCTGGTGTGGCAAATTACCTACACTCTTCCGACGGTTAGGGACGTTTTCATTCCGAAGACACGACCAGAAGACTTCCGTCCGATATCGGTGCCTTCCGTCGTAGTTAGACAACTCAATGCCATTTTGGCATCCCGGTTGACCTCATCAGTTGATTGGGATCCGCGTCAGCGGGGGTTTCTTTCGACGGTTGCGCCGATAACGCGACAATAGTCGACCTGATCCTAAGGGACCACCATAGACGCTTTGCGTCATGCTACATCGCGACATTGGATGTTAGCAAAGCGTTTGACTCCGTGTCTCACGCTGCGGTGATTGACACCCTAGCCGCATATGGTGCACCGAGGGGTCTAGTCGACTACGTACAGAGCATGTACGAGGGAGGTGGCACCTCTCTCAATGGTAGAGGCTGGAGTTCACAGGAATTCGTCCCTGCTCGAGGCGTGAAGCAGGGTGACCCTTTGTCTCCACTTATGTTCAACCTGGTCTTCGACCGGTTGCTCAGGTCTCTACCAAGCGAGATTGGTGTCAGTGTCGGAAACGCCAGAACAAATGCAGCAGCGTTCGCGGATGATTTGATGCTGTTCGCTTCAACTCCGAAGGGCCTTCAAACTCTGCTGGATACCACGGTCGATTTCCTGTCGTCCGTCGGGCTTACCCTAAATGCTAATAAGTGTTTTACTATTAGCGTCAAGGGGCAACTGAAGCAGAAGTGTACTGTGATTGAATCACAGAGCTTCTGTATAGGTTTGCGCAAGTGTCCAGCACTGAAGCGTTCGGAAGAGTGGAAGTATCTCGGCATTAATTTCACTGCGGATGGGAGGGCCCGGTATAATCCGGCTGACGACCTAGGTCCGAAGCTAGATATAATATCGCGGTCCCCCCTGAAGCCACAGCAGAAGTTGTTCGCCCTCAGAACTGTCCTTATTCCACAGTTATATCACAAGCTAACCCTTGGTAGTGTGGCAATTGGCGTTTTGAGAAAGTGTGACTGACTGGTACGGTCGGTCGTGAGAAGATGGTTAGATCTTCCCATGGATGTGACAGTAGCATTCTTCCATGCTCCCCACGCTTGTGGGGGTCTCGGTGTTCCCTCAGTTCGAAGGACAGCCCCGATGCTGCGCATACAAAGGTTGGCTAGCATTAAATGGCCCCACCTCGAGCAATCCGAGGCGGCTAGCTCCTTCCTTAGTGCGGAAATTCGGAGGGCCCGGGATAGATGTCAGGTAACGGGAGTTAAATCACTGGTTTCACGCCATGAGATTGACTTGTACTGGGCGAACAGATTGCACTCATCTGTTGATGGCAGCGGTCTCCGTGAGGCAGGGCGATATTCTCCAGACTCTCTTAAGGATGAGAATTAATGGATCTGCAGAAGGGGGTTAGGCTGTAACTCGTTAGCCATATCACAATGATTGTGAAAACAACTGTTGTGGTGTGCAGAGGAGGCCTCCGTAATTCGTTAGTCAGATCAAGTCGACTCATAGGCATCAATGCCCCACTTTAGTATGTGGCCTCCTCGTGGTGTCCTCCGGTTGCTCATCCGACGTATATTCGGGAGCAGCAAATATGAGCGGCGAAAGGGGCCATCGGGCTACCGACCCGATGGTTCTGAACAACTGATGGTACCAATGAAAATGTAATACCTCGGATAAATGTCATAATTCAAAACTCTCCTACGGTTTCCGTAGGAGCCCATCAGGGAGTGAACGTTGATGCTAATCCACTTGCTGGACATCTATGTGTGGAATGTGGCCGATCTTTTGGAACGAAGACCGGCTTAGGTGTCCACATGTCGCGTCAGCACAAAGACAGGCTTGATGAGCTTCGTACGCGTGTTGACGTGAAAGCCAGGTGGAGTGAAGAGGAATTGGCCATGATGGCGAGGAAGGAACTCGAGCTCATTGCAAATGGCGAGAGATTCATTAACAAAAAACTTGCGTTGCATTTCCAAGAACGCAGTGTCGATGCTATTAAAAAGTGTCGACAGAGGGATAATTATAAGGCAAAAATTGAGCAGCTAAGAGGGCAAGCAGTTCTTATCCCCGAAGTTAATGAATCTCCTACCGTTACGCACCGCCCTAGTATACATGGGCTCGAACCTACCTCAATATCTAGGTCAGATCCAAACACTCCATCGATACATTCGGACGACGTCCTCATGCGGATGCTTCGGGGTTTACGCCCCGTTGAATGCAGTCGAACGTGGAGGGTCGAGGTTTTGCAATCCATCGTAGATGGGGCGCAAACTTCGGGCAAAGAAGCAACCCTCCAGTGCTTGTCCAACTATCTCCTGGAAGTATTTCCGCCACGGAACGAAGGTCCGGTTCCGGCGAGAGTTTATCCTGACCCTCGCAATAGGAGACAAAATAGAAGGCAGCAGTACGCTAGGGTTCAGCGTAACTGGGAAAAGCACATAGGGAGATGCATTGGATCCTTGCTTGATGGACCCGACGAGTCGGTAATGCCACCAAAAGAGATCATGGAACCATACTGGAAAGAAGTAATGACGCAGCAGAGCCCATCCTCTTGCAACAGCGCTGTGCCTCAAATGGGTCACTTGCTTGAGGGTGTATGGTCACCGGTAACGTCAAGGGACCTTGTAATGCACAAAGTATCGTTAACTTCTTCTTCCGGACCGGACGGAATATCTCCAAAAACTGCCAGGAGTATTCCAAATGGTGTTATGCTTCGCATAATGAACCTGATCCTCTGGTGTGGCAAATTACCCACACTCTTCCGACGGTTAGGGACGTTTTCATTCCGAAGACACGACCAGAAGACTTCCATCCGATATCGGTGCCTTCCGTCGTAGTTAGATAACTCAATGCCATTTTGGCATCCCGGTTGACCTCATCAGTTGATTGGGATCCGCGTCAGCGGGGGTTTCTTCCGACGGTTGCGCCGATAACGCGACAATAGTCGACCTGATCCTAAGGGACCACCATAGACGCTTTGCGTCATGCTACATCGCGACATTGGATGTTAGCAAAGCGTTTGACTCCGTGTCTCACGCTGCGGTGATTGACACCCTAGCCGCATATGGTGCACCGAGGGGTCTAGTCGACTACGTACAGAGCACGTACGAGGGAGGTGGCACCTCTCTCAATGGTAGAGGCTGGAGATCACAGGAATTCGTCCCTGCTCGAGGCGTGAAGCAGGGTGACCCTTTGTCTCCACTTATGTTCAACCTGGTCTTCGAGATTGGTGTCAGTGTCGGAAACGCCAGAACAAATGCAGCAGCGTTCGCGGATGATTTGATGCTGTTCGCTTCAACTCCGAAGGGCCTTCAAACTCTGCTGGATACCACGGTCGATTTCCTGTCGTCCGTCGGGCTTACCCTAAATGCTAATAAGTGTTTTACTATTAGCGTCAAGGGGCAACCGAAGCAGAAGTGTACTGTGATTGAATCACGGAGCTTCTGTATAGGTTTGCGCAATTGTCCAGCACTGAAGCGTTCGGAAGAGTGGAAGTATCTCGGCATTAATTTCACTGCGGATGGGAGGGCCCGGTATAATCAGGCTGACGACCTAGGTCCGAAGCTAGATATAATATCGCGGTCCCCCCTGAAGCCACAGCAGAAGTTGTTCGCCCTCAGAACTGTCCTTATTCTACAGTTATATCACAAGCTAACCCTTGGTAGTGTGGCAATAGGCGTTTTGAAAAAGTGTGACAGACTGGTACGGTCGGTCGTGAGAAGATGGTTAGATCTTCCCATGGATGTGACAGTAGCATTCTTCCATGCTCCCCACGCTTGTGGGGGTCTCGGTGTTCCCTCAGTTCGAAGGACAGCCCCGATGCTGCGCATACAAAGGTTGGCTAGCATTAAATGGCCCCACCTCGAGCAATCCGAGGCGGCTAGCTCCTTCCTTAGTGCGGAAATTCGGAGGGCCCGGGATAGATGTCAGGTAACGGGAGTTAAATCACTGGTTTCACGCCATGAGATTGACTTGTACTGGGCGAACAGATTGCACTCATCTGTTGATGGCAGCGGTCTCCGTGAGGCAGGGCGATATTCTCCAGACTCTCTTAAGGAGGAGAATTAATGGATCTGCAGAAGGGGGTTAGGCTGTAACTCGTTAGCCATATCACAATGATTGTGAAAACAACTGTTGTGGTGTGCAGAGGGGGCCACCGTAATTCGTTAGTCAGATCAAGTCGACTCATAGGCATCAATGCCCCACTTTAGTATGTGGCCTCCTCGTGGTGTCCTCCGGGTGCTCATCCGACGTATACTCGGGAGCAGCAAATATGAGCGGCGAAAGGGGCCATCGGGCTACCGACCCGATGGTTCTGAACAACTGATGGTACCAATGAAAATGTAATACCTCGGATAAATGTCATAATTCAAAACTCTCCTACGGTTTCCGTAGGAGCCCATCAGGGAGTGAACGTTGATGCTAATCCACTTGCTGGACATCTATGTGTGGAATGTGGCCGATCTTTTGGAACGAAGACCGGCTTAGGTGTCCACATGTCGCGTCAGCACAAAGACAGGCTTGATGAGCTTCGTACGCGTGTTGACGTGAAAGCCAGGTGGAGTGAAGAGGAATTGGCCATGATGGCGAGGAAGGAACTCGAGCTCATTGCAAATGGCGAGAGATTCATTAACAAAAAACTTGCGTTGCATTTCCAAGAACGCAGTGTCGATGCTATTAAAAAGTGTCGACAGAGGGATAATTATAAGGCAAAAGTTGAGCAGCTAAGAGGGCAAGCAGTTCTTATCCCCGAAGTTAATGAATCTCCTACCGTTACGCACCGCCCTAGTATACATGGGCTCGAACCTACCTCAATATCTAGGTCAGATCCAAACACTCCATCGATACATTCGGACGACGTCCTCATGCGGATGCTTCGGGGTTTACGCCCCGTTGAATGCAGTCGAACGTGGAGGGTCGAGGTTTTGCAATCCATCGTAGATGGGGCGCAAACTTCGGGCAAAGAAGCAACCCTCCAGTGCTTGTCCAACTATCTCCTGGAAGTATTTCCGCCACGGAACGAAGGTCCGGTTCCGGCGAGAGTTTATCCTGACCCTCGCAATAGGAGACAAAATAGAAGGCAGCAGTACGCTAGGGTTCAGCGTAACTGGGACAAGCACATAGGGAGATGCATTGGATCCTTGCTTGATGGACCCGACGAGTCGGTAATGCCACCAAAAGAGATCATGGAACCATACTGGAGAGAAGTAATGACGCAGCAGAGCCCATCCTCTTGCAACAGCGCTGTGCCTCAAATGGGTCACTTGCTTGAGGGTGTATGGTCACCGGTAACGTCAAGGGACCTTGTAATGCACAAAGTATCGTTAACTTCTTCTTCCGGACCGGACGGAATATCTCCAAAAACTGCCAGGAGTATTCCAAATGGTGTTATGCTTCGCATAATGAACCTGATCCTCTGGTGTGGCAAATTACCTACACTCTTCCGACGGTTAGGGACGTTTTCATTCCGAAGACACGACCAGAAGACTTCCATCCGATATCGGTGCCTTCCGTCGTAGTTAGATAACTCAATGCCATTTTGGCATCCCGGTTGACCTCATCAGTTGATTGGGATCCGCGTCAGCGGGGGTTTCTTCCGACGGTTGCGCCGATAACGCGACAATAGTCGACCTGATCCTAAGGGACCACCATAGACGCTTTGCGTCATGCTACATCGCGACATTGGATGTTAGCAAAGCGTTTGACTCCGTGTCTCACGCTGCGGTGATTGACACCCTAGCCGCATATGGTGCACCGAGGGGTCTAGTCGACTACGTACAGAGCACGTACGAGGGAGGTGGCACCTCTCTCAATGGTAGAGGCTGGAGATCACAGGAATTCGTCCCTGCTCGAGGCGTGAAGCAGGGTGACCCTTTGTCTCCACTTATGTTCAACCTGGTCTTCGACCGGTTGCTCAGGTCTCTACCAAGCGAGATTGGTGTCAGTGTCGGAAACGCCAGAACAAATGCAGCAGCGTTCGCGGATGATTTGATGCTGTTCGCTTCAACTCCGAAGGGCCTTCAAACTCTGCTGGATACCACGGTCGATTTCCTGTCGTCCGTCGGGCTTACCCTAAATGCTAATAAGTGTTTTACTATTAGCGTCAAGGGGCAACCGAAGCAGAAGTGTACTGTGATTGAATCACGGAGCTTCTGTATAGGTTTGCGCAAGTGTCCAGCACTGAAGCGTTCGGAAGAGTGGAAGTATCTCGGCATTAATTTCACTGCGGATGGGAGGGCCCGGTATAATCCGGCTGACGACCTAGGTCCGAAGCTAGATATAATATCGCGGTCCCCCCTGAAGCCACAGCAGAAGTTGTTCGCCCTCAGAACTGTCCTTATTCCACAGTTATATCACAAGCTAACCCTTGGTAGTGTGGCAATAGGCGTTTTGAAAAAGTGTGACAGACTGGTACGGTCGGTCGTGAGAAGATGGTTAGATCTTCCCATGGATGTGACAGTAGCATTCTTCCATGCTCCCCACGCTTGTGGGGGTCTCGGTGTTCCCTCAGTTCGAAGGACAGCCCCGATGCTGCGCATACAAAGGTTGGCTAGCATTAAATGGCCCCACCTCGAGCAATCCGAGGCGGCTAGCTCCTTCCTTAGTGCGGAAATTCGGAGGGCCCGGGATAGATGTCAGGTAACGGGAGTTAAATCACTGGTTTCACGCCATGAGATTGACTTGTACTGGGCGAACAGATTGCACTCATCTGTTGATGGCAGCGGTCTCCGTGAGGCAGGGCGATATTCTCCAGACTCTCTTAAGGAGGAGAATTAATGGATCTGCAGAAGGGGGTTAGGCTGTAACTCGTTAGCCATATCACAATGATTGTGAAAACAACTGTTGTGGTGTGCAGAGGGGGCCACCGTAATTCGTTAGTCAGATCAAGTCGACTCATAGGCATCAATGCCCCACTTTAGTATGTGGCCTCCTCGTGGTGTCCTCCGGGTGCTCATCCGACGTATATTCGGGAGCAGCAAATATGAGCGGCGAAAGGGGCCATCGGGCTACCGACCCGATGGTTCTGAACAACTGATGGTACCAATGAAAATGTAATACCTCGGATAAATGTCATAATTCAAAACTCTCCTACGGTTTCCGTAGGAGCCCATCAGGGAGTGAACGTTGATGCTAATCCACTTGCTGGACATCTATGTGTGGAATGTGGCCGATCTTTTGGAACGAAGACCGGCTTAGGTGTCCACATGTCGCGTCAGCACAAAGACAGGCTTGATGAGCTTCGTACGCGTGTTGACGTGAAAGCCAGGTGGAGTGAAGAGGAATTGGCCATGATGGCGAGGAAGGAACTCGAGCTCATAGCAAATGGCGAGAGATTCATTAACAAAAAACTTGCGTTGCATTTCCAAGAACGCAGTGTCGATGCTATTAAAAAGTGTCGACAGAGGGATAATTATAAGGCAAAAGTTGAGCAGCTAAGAGGGCAAGCAGTTCTTATCCCCGAAGTTAATGAATCTCCTACCGTTACGCACCGCCCTAGTATACATGGGCTCGAACCTACCTCAATATCTAGGTCAGATCCAAACACTCCATCGATACATTCGGACGACGTCCTCATGCGGATGCTTCGGGGTTTACGCCCCGTTGAATGCAGTCGAACGTGGAGGGTCGAAGTTTTGCAATCCATCGTAGATGGTGCGCAAACTTCGGGCAAAGAAGCAACCCTCCAGTGCTTGTCCAACTATCTCCTGGAAGTATTTCCGCCACGGAACGAAGGTCCGGTTCCGGCGAGAGTTTATCCTGAGCCTCGCAATAGGAGACAAAATAGAAGGCAGCAGTACGCTAGGGTTCAGCGTAACTGGGACAAGCACATAGGGAGATGCATTGGATCCTTGCTTGATGGACCCGACGAGTCGGTAATGCCACCAAAAGAGATCATGGAACCATACTGGAGAGAAGTAATGACGCAGCAGAGCCCATCCTCTTGCAACAGCGCTGTGCCTCAAATGGGTCACTTGCTTGAGGGTGTATGGTCACCGGTAACGTCAAGGGACCTTGTAATGCACAAAGTATCGTTAACTTCTTCTTCCGGACCGGACGGAATATCTCCAAAAACTGCCAGGAGTATTCCAAATGGTGTTATGCTTCGCATAATGAACCTGATCCTCTGGTGTGGCAAATTACCTACACTCTTCCGACGGTTAGGGACGTTTTCATTCCGAAGACACGACCAGAAGACTTCCATCCGATATCGGTGCCTTCCGTCGTAGTTAGATAACTCAATGCCATTTTGGCATCCCGGTTGACCTCATCAGTTGATTGGGATCCGCGTCAGCGGGGGTTTCTTCCGACGGTTGCGCCGATAACGCGACAATAGTCGACCTGATCCTAAGGGACCACCATAGACGCTTTGCGTCATGCTACATCGCGACATTGGATGTTAGCAAAGCGTTTGACTCCGTGTCTCACGCTGCGGTGATTGACACCCTAGCCGCATATGGTGCACCGAGGGGTCTAGTCGACTACGTACAGAGCACGTACGAGGGAGGTGGCACCTCTCTCAATGGTAGAGGCTGGAGATCACAGGAATTCGTCCCTGCTCGAGGCGTGAAGCAGGGTGACCCTTTGTCTCCACTTATGTTCAACCTGGTCTTCGACCGGTTGCTCAGGTCTCTACCAAGCGAGATTGGTGTCAGTGTCGGAAACGCCAGAACAAATGCAGCAGCGTTCGCGGATGATTTGATGCTGTTCGCTTCAACTCCGAAGGGCCTTCAAACTCTGCTGGATACCACGGTCGATTTCCTGTCGTCCGTCGGGCTTACCCTAAATACTAATAAGTGTTTTACTATTAGCGTCAAGGGGCAACCGAAGCAGAAGTGTACTGTGATTGAATCACGGAGCTTCTGTATAGGTTTGCGCAAGTGTCCAGCATTGAAGCGTTCGGAAGAGTGGAAGTATCTCGGCATTAATTTCACTGCGGATGGGAGGGCCCGGTATAATCCGGCTGACGACCTAGGTCCGAAGCTAGATATAATATCGCGGTCCCCCCTGAAGCCACAGCAGAAGTTGTTCGCCCTCAGAACTGTCCTTATTCCACAGTTATATCACAAGCTAACCCTTGGTAGTGTGGCAATAGGCGTTTTGAAAAAGTGTGACAGACTGGTACGGTCGGTCGTGAGAAGATGGTTAGATCTTCCCATGGATGTGACAGTAGCATTCTTCCATGCTCCCCACGCTTGTGGGGGTCTCGGTGTTCCCTCAGTTCGAAGGACAGCCCCGATGCTGCGCATACAAAGGTTGGCTAGCATTAAATGGCCCCACCTCGAGCAATCCGAGGCGGCTAGCTCCTTCCTTAGTGCGGAAATTCGGAGGGCCCGGGATAGATGTCAGGTAACGGTCTCCGTGAGGCAGGGCGATATGCTCCAGACTCTCTTAAGGAGGAGGATTAATGGATCTGCAGAAGGGGGTTAGGCTGTAACTCGTTAGCCATATCACAATGATTGTGAAAACAACTGTTGTGGTGTGCAGAGGGGGCCTCCGTAATTCGTTAGTCAGATCAAGTCGACTCATAGGCATCAATGCCCCACTTTAGTATGTGGCCTCCTCGTGGTGTCCTCCGGTTGCTCATCCGACGTATATTCGGGAGCAGCAAATATGAGCGGCGAAAGGGGCCATCGGGCTACCGACCCGATGGTTCTGAACAACTGATGGTGCCAATGAAAATGTAATGCCTCGGAAAAATGTCATAATTCAAAACTCTCCTACGGTTTCCGTAGGAGCCCATCAGGGAGTGAACGTAGATGCAAATCCACTTGCTGGACATCTATGTGTGGAATGTGGCCGATCTTTTGGAACGAAGACCGGCTTAGGTGTCCACATGTCGCGTCAGCACAAAGACAGGCTTGATGAGCTTCGTACGCGTGTTGACGTGAAAGCCAGGTGGAGTGAAGAGGAATTGGCCATGATGGCGAGGAAGGAACTCGAGCTCATTGCAAATGGCGAGAGATTCATTAACAAAAAACTTGCGTTGCATTTCCAAGAACGCAGTGTCGATGCTATTAAAATGTGTCGACAGAGGGATAATTATAAGGCAAAAATTGAGCAGCTAAGAGGGCAAGCAGTTCTTATCCCCGAAGTTAATGAATCTCCTACCGTTACGCACCGCCCTAGTATACATGGGCTCGAACCTACCTCAATATCTAGGTCAGATCCAAACACTCCATCGATACATTCGGACGACGTCCTCATGCGGATGCTTCGGGGTTTACGCCCCGTTGAATGCAGTCGAACGTGGAGGGTCGAGGTTTTGCAATACATCGTAGATGGGGCGCAAACTTCGGGCAAAGAAGCAACCCTCCAGTGCTTGTCCAACTATCTCCTGGAAGTATTTCCGCCACGGAACGAAGGTCCGGTTCCGGCGAGAGTTTATCCTGACCCTCGCAATAGGAGACAAAATAGAAGGCAGCAGTACGCTAGGGTTCAGCGTAACTGGGACAAGCACATAGGGAGATGCATTGGATCCTTGCTTGATGGACCCGACGAGTCGGTAATGCCACCAAAGGAGATCATGGAACCATACTGGAGAGAAGTAATGACGCAGCAGAGCCCATTCTCTTGCAACAGCGCTGTGCCTCAAATGGGTCATTTGCTTGAGGGTGTATGGTCACCGGTAACGTCAAGGGACCTGGTAATGCATAAAGTATCGTTAACTTCTTCTTCCGGACCGGACGGAATATCTCCAAAAACTGCCAGGAGTATTCCAAATGGTGTTATGCTTCGCATAATGAACCTGATCCTCTGGTGTGGCTAATTACCCACACTCTTCCGAATGTCCCTAACCGTTTTCATTCCGAAGACGGGGAGGGCCTCACGACCAGAAGACTTCCGTCCGATATCGGTGCCTTCCGTCGTAGTTAGACAACTCAATGCCATTTTGACATCCCGGTTGACCTCATCAGTTGATTGGGATCCGCGTCAGCGGGGGTTTCTTCCGACGGTTGCGCCGATAACGCGACAATAGTCGACCTGATCCTAAGGGACCACCATAGACGCTTTGCGTCATGCTACATCGCGACATTGGATGTTAGCAAAGCGTTTGACTCCGTGTCTCACGCTGCGGTGATTGACACCCTAGCCGCATATGGTGCACTGAGGGGTTTAGTCGACTACGTACAGAGCACGTACGAGGGAGGTGGCACCTCTCTCAATGGTAGAGGCTGGAGATCACAGGAATTCGTCCCTGCTCGAGGCGTGAAGCAGGGTGACCCTTTGTCTCCACTTATGTTCAACCTGGTCTTCGACCGGTTGCTCAGGTCTCTACCAAGCGAGATTGGTGTCAGTGTCGGAAACGCCAGAACAAATGCAGCAGCGTTCGCGAATGATTTGATGCTGTTCGCTTCAACTCCGAAGGGCCTTCAAACTCTGATGGATACCACGGTCGATTTCCTGTCGTCCGTCGGGCTTACCCTAAATGCTAATAAGTGTTTTACTGTTAGCGTCAAGGGGCAACCGAAGCAGAAGTGTACTGTGATTGAATCACGGAGCTTCTGTATAGGTTTGCGCAAGTGTCCAGCACTGAAGCGTTCGGAAGAGTGGAAGTATCTCGGCATTAATTTCACTGCGGATGGGAGGGCCCGGTATAATCCGGCTGACGACCTAGGTCCGAAGCTAGATATAATATCGCGGTCCCCCCTGAAGCCACAGCAGAAGTTGTTCGCCCTCAGAACTGTCCTTATTCCACAGTTATATCACAAGCTAACCCTTGGTAGTGTGGCAATAGGCGTTTTGAAAAAGTGTGACAGACTGGTACGGTCGGTCGTGAGAAGATGGTTAGATCTTCCCATGGATGTGTCAGTAGCATTCTTCCATGCTCCCCACGCTTGTGGGGGTCTCGGTGTTCCCTCAGTTCGAAGGACAGCCCCGATGCTGCGCATACAAAGATTGGCTAGCATTAAATGGCCCCACCTCGAGCAATCGGAGGCGGCTAGCTCCTTCCTTAGTGCGGAAATTCGGAGGGCCCGGGATAGATGTCAGGTAACGGGAGTTAATGCACTGGTTTCACGCCATGAGATTGACTTGTACTGGGCGAACAGATTGCACTCATCTGTTGATGGCAGCGGTCTCCGTGAGGCAGGGCGATATGCTCCAGACTCTCTTAAGGAGGAGAATTAATGGATCTGCAGAAGGGGGTTAGGCTGTAACTCGTTAGCCATATCACAATGATTGTGAAAACAACTGTTGTGGTGTGCAGAGGGGGCCTCCGTAATTCGTTAGTCAGATCAAGTCGACTCATAGGCATCAATGCCCCACTTTAGTATGTGGCCTCCTCGTGGTGTCCTCCGGTTGCTCATCCGACGTATATTCGGGAGCAGCAAATATGAGCGGCGAAAGGGGCCATCGGGCTACCGACCCGATGGTTCTGAACAACTGATGGTGCCAATGAAAATGTAATGCCTCGGATAAATGTCATAATTCAAAACTCTCCTACGGTTTCCGTAGGAGCCCATCAGGGAGTGAACGTAGATGCAAATCCACTTGCTGGACATCTATGTGTGGAATGTGGCCGATCTTTTGGAACGAAGACCGGCTTAGGTGTCCACATGTCGCGTCAGCACAAAGACAGGCTTGATGAGCTTCGTACGCGTGTTGACGTGAAAGCCAGGTGGAGTGAAGAGGAATTGGCCATGATGGTGAGGAAGGAACTCGAGCTCATTGCAAATTGCGAGAGATTCATTAACAAAAAACTTGCGTTGCATTTCCAAGAACGCAGTGTCGATGCTATTAAAAAGTGTCGACAGAGGGATAATTATAAGGCAAAAATTGAGCAGCTAAGAGGGCAAGCAGTTCTTATCCCCGAAGTTAATGAATCTCCTACCGTTACGCAGCGCCCTAGTATACATGGGCTCGAACCTACCTCAATATCTAGGTCAGATCCAAACACTCCATCGATACATTCGGACGACGTCCTCATGCGGATGCTTCGGGGTTTACGCCCCGTTGAATGCAGTCGAACGTGGAGGGTCGAGGTTTTGCAATACATCGTAGATGGGGCGCAAACTTCGGGCAAAGAAGCAACCCTCCAGTGCTTGTCCAACTATCTCCTGGAAGTATTTCCGCCACGGAACGAAGGTCCGGTTCCGGCGAGAGTTTATCCTGACCCTCGCAATAAGAGACAAAATAGAAGGCAGCAGTACGCTAGGGTTCAGCGTAACTGGGACAAGCACATAGGGAGATGCATTGGATCCTTGCTTGATGGACCCGACGAGTCGGTAATGCCACCAAAGGAGATCATGGAACCATACTGGAGAGAAGTAATGACGCAGCAGAGCCCATTCTCTTGCAACAGCGCTGTGCCTCAAATGGGTCATTTGCTTGAGGGTGTATGGTCACCGGTAACGTCAAGGGACCTGGTAATGCATAAAGTATCGTTAACTTCTTCTTCCGGACCGGACGGAATATCTCCAAAAACTGCCAGGAGTATTCCAAATGGTGTTATGCTTCGCATAATGAACCTGATCCTCTGGTGTGGCTAATTACCCACACTCTTCCGAATGTCCCTAACCGTTTTCATTCCGAAGACGGGGAGGGCCTCACGACCAGAAGACTTCCGTCCGATATCGGTGCCTTCCGTCGTAGTTAGACAACTCAATGCCATTTTGACATCCCGGTTGACCTCATCAGTTGATTGGGATCCGCGTCAGCGGGGGTTTCTTCCGACGGTTGCGCCGATAACGCGACAATAGTCGACCTGATCCTAAGGGACCACCATAGACGCTTTGCGTCATGCTACATCGCGACATTGGATGTTAGCAAAGCGTTTGACTCCGTGTCTCACGCTGCGGTGATTGACACCCTAGCCGCATATGGTGCACTGAGGGGTTTAGTCGACTACGTACAGAGCACGTACGAGGGAGGTGGCACCTCTCTCAATGGTAGAGGCTGGAGATCACAGGAATTCGTCCCTGCTCGAGGCGTGAAGCAGGGTGACCCTTTGTCTCCACTTATGTTCAACCTGGTCTTCGACCGGTTGCTCAGGTCTCTACCAAGCGAGATTGGTGTCAGTGTCGGAAACGCCAGAACAAATGCAGCAGCGTTCGCGAATGATTTGATGCTGTTCGCTTCAACTCCGAAGGGCCTTCAAACTCTGATGGATACCACGGTCGATTTCCTGTCGTCCGTCGGGCTTACCCTAAATGCTAATAAGTGTTTTACTGTTAGCGTCAAGGGGCAACCGAAGCAGAAGTGTACTGTGATTGAATCACGGAGCTTCTGTATAGGTTTGCGCAAGTGTCCAGCACTGAAGCGTTCGGAAGAGTGGAAGTATCTCGGCATTAATTTCACTGCGGATGGGAGGGCCCGGTATAATCCGGCTGACGACCTAGGTCCGAAGCTAGATATAATATCGCGGTCCCCCCTGAAGCCACAGCAGAAGTTGTTCGCCCTCAGAACTGTCCTTATTCCACAGTTATATCACAAGCTAACCCTTGGTAGTGTGGCAATAGGCGTTTTGAAAAAGTGTGACAGACTGGTACGGTCGGTCGTGAGAAGATGGTTAGATCTTCCCATGGATGTGTCAGTAGCATTCTTCCATGCTCCCCACGCTTGTGGGGGTCTCGGTGTTCCCTCAGTTCGAAGGACAGCCCCGATGCTGCGCATACAAAGGTTGGCTAGCATTAAATGGCCCCACCTCGAGCAATCGGAGGCGGCTAGCTCCTTCCTTAGTGCGGAAATTCGGAGGGCCCGGGATAGATGTCAGGTAACGGGAGTTAATGCACTGGTTTCACGCCATGAGATTGACTTGTACTGGGCGAACAGATTGCACTCATCTGTTGATGGCAGCGGTCTCCGTGAGGCAGGGCGATATGCTCCAGACTCTCTTAAGGAGGAGAATTAATGGATCTGCAGAAGGGGGTTAGGCTGTAACTCGTTAGCCATATCACAATGATTGTGAAAACAACTGTTGTGGTGTGCAGAGGGGGCCTCCGTAATTCGTTAGTCAGATCAAGTCGACTCATAGGCATCAATGCCCCACTTTAGTATGTGGCCTCCTCGTGGTGTCCTCCGGGTGCTCATCCGACGTATATTCGGGAGCAGCAAATATGAGCGGCGAAAGGGGCCATCGGGCTACCGACCCGATGGTTCTGAACAACTGATGGTGCCAATGAAAATGTAATGCCTCGGATAAATGTCAGAAATCAAAACTCTCCTACGGTTTCCGTAGGAGCCCATCAGGGAGTGAACGTAGATGCAAATCCACTTGCTGGACATCTATGTGTGGAATGTGGCCGATCTTTTGGAACGAAGACCGGCTTAGGTGTCCACATGTCGCGTCAGCACAAAGACAGGCTTGATGAGCTTCGTACGCGTGTTGACGTGAAAGCCAGGTGGAGTGAAGAGGAATTGGCCATGATGGCGAGGAAGGAACTCGAGCTCATTGCAAATGGCGAGAGATTCATTAACAAAAAACTTGCGTTGCATTTCCAAGAACGCAGTGTCGATGCTATTAAAAAGTGTCGACAGAGGGATAATTATAAGGCAAAAATTGAGCAGCTAAGAGGGCAAGCAGTTCTTATCCCCGAAGTTAATGAATCTCCTACCGTTACGCACCGCCCTAGTATACATGGGCTCGAACCTACCTCAATATCTAGGTCAGATCCAAACACTCCATCGATACATTCGGACGACGTCCTCATGCGGATGCTTCGGGGTTTACGCCCCGTTGAATGCAGTCGAACGTGGAGGGTCGAGGTTTTGCAATACATCGTAGATGGGGCGCAAACTTCGGGCAAAGAAGCAACCCTCCAGTGCTTGTCCAACTATCTCCTGGAAGTATTTCCGCCACGGAACGAAGGTCCGGTTCCGGCGAGAGTTTATCCTGACCCTCGCAATAAGAGACAAAATAGAAGGCAGCAGTACGCTAGGGTTCAGCGTAACTGGGACAAGCACATAGGGAGATGCATTGGATCCTTGCTTGATGGACCCGACGAGTCGGTAATGCCACCAAAGGAGATCATGGAACCATACTGGAGAGAAGTAATGACGCAGCAGAGCCCATTCTCTTGCAACAGCGCTGTGCCTCAAATGGGTCACTTGCTTGAGGGTGTATGGTCACCGGTAACGTCAAGGGACCTGGTAATGCACAAAGCCACAGCAGAAGTTGTTCGCCCTCAGAACTGTCCTTATTCCACAGTTATATCACAAGCTAACCCTTGGTAGTGTGGCAATAGGCGTTTTGAAAAAGTGTGACAGACTGGTACGGTCGGTCGTGAGAAGATGGTTAGATCTTCCCATGGATGTGTCAGTAGCATTTTTCCATGCTCCCCACGCTTGTGGGGGTCTCGGTGTTCCCACAGTTCGAAGGACAGACCCGATGCTGCGCATACAAAGGTTGGCTAGCATTAAATGGCCCCACCTCGAGCAATCCGAGGCGGCTAGCTCCTAGCTTAGTGCGGAAATTCGGAGGGCCCGGGATAGATGTCAGGTAACGGGAGTTAATGCACTGGTTTCACGCCATGAGATTGACTTGTACTGGGCGAACATATTGCACTCATCTGTTGATGGCAGCGGTCTCCGTGAGGCAGGGCGATATGCTCCAGACTCTCTTAAGGAGGAGAATTAATGGATCTGCAGAAGGGGGTTAGGCTGTAACTCGTTAGCCATATCACAATGATTGTGAAAACAACTGTTGTGGTGTGCAGAGGAGGCCTCCGTAATTCGTTAGTCAGATCAAGTCGACTCATAGGCATCAATGCCCCACTTTAGTATGTGGCCTCCTCGTGGTGTCCTCCGGTTGCTCATCCGACGTATATTCGGGAGCAGCAAATATGAGCGGCGAAAGGGGCCATCGGGCTACCGACCCGATGGTTCTGAACAACTGATGGTGCCAATGAAAATGTAATGCCTCGGATAAATGTCATAATTCAAAACTCTCCTACGGTTTCCGTAGGAGCCCATCAGGGAGTGAACGTAGATGCTAATCCACTTGCTGGACATCTATGTGTGGAATGTGGCTGATCTTTTGGAACGAAGACCGGCTTAGGTGTCCACATGTCGCGTCAGCACAAAGACAGGCTTGATGAGCTTCGTACGCGTGTTGACGTGAAAGCCAGGTGGAGTGAAGAGGAATTGGCCATGATGGTGAGGAAGGAACTCGAGCTCATTGCAAATTGCGAGAGATTCATTAACAAAAAACTTGCGTTGCATTTCCAAGAACGCAGTGTCGATGCTATTAAAAAGTGTCGACAGAGGGATAATTATAAGGCAAAAATTGAGCAGCTAAGAGGGCAAGCAGTTCTTATCCCCGAAGTTAATGAATCTCCTACCGTTACGCACCGCCCTAGTATACATGGGCTCGAACCTACCTCAATATCTAGGTCAGATCCAAACACTCCATCGATACATTCGGACGACGTCCTCATGCGGATGCTTCGGGGTTTACGCCCCGTTGAATGCAGTCGAACGTGGAGGGTCGAGGTTTTGCAATCCATCGTAGATGGGGCGCAAACTTCGGGCAAAGAAGCAACCCTCCAGTGCTTGTCCAACTATCTCCTGGAAGTATTTCCGCCACGGAACGAAGGTCCGGTTCCGGCGAGAGTTTATCCTGACCCTCGCAATAAGAGACAAAATAGAAGGCAGCAGTACGCTAGGGTTCAGCGTAACTGGGACAAGCACATAGGGAGATGCATTGGATCCTTGCTTGATGGACCCGACGAGTCGGTAATGCCACCAAAGGAGATCATGGAACCATACTGGAGAGAAGTAATGACGCAGCAGAGCCCATTCTCTTGCAACAGCGCTGTGCCTCAAATGGGTCACTTGCTTGAGGGTGTATGGTCACCGGTAACGTCAAGGGACCTGGTAATGCACAAAGCCACAGCAGAAGTTGTTCGCCCTCAGAACTGTCCTTATTCCACAGTTATATCACAAGCTAACCCTTGGTAGTGTGGCAATAGGCGTTTTGAAAAAGTGTGACAGACTGGTACGGTCGGTCGTGAGAAGATGGTTAGATCTTCCCATGGATGTGTCAGTAGCATTTTTCCATGCTCCCCACGCTTGTGGGGGTCTCGGTGTTCCCACAGTTCGAAGGACAGACCCGATGCTGCGCATACAAAGGTTGGCTAGCATTAAATGGCCCCACCTCGAGCAATCCGAGGCGGCTAGCTCCTAGCTTAGTGCGGAAATTCGGAGGGCCCGGGATAGATGTCAGGTAACGGGAGTTAATGCACTGGTTTCACGCCATGAGATTGACTTGTACTGGGCGAACAGATTGCACTCATCTGTTGATGGCAGCGGTCTCCGTGAGGCAGGGCGATATGCTCCAGACTCTCTTAAGGAGGAGGATTAATGGATCTGCAGAAGGGGTTTAGGCTGTAACTCGTTAGCCATATCACAATGATTGTGAAAACAACTATTGTGGTGTGCAGAGGGGGCCTCCGTAATTCGTTAGTCAGATCAAGTCGACTCATAGGCATCAATGCCCCACTTTAGTATGTGGCCTCCTCGTGGTGTCCTCCGGTTGCTCATCCGACGTATATTCGGGAGCAGCAAATATGAGCGGCGAAAGGGGCCATCGGGCTACCGACCCGATGGTTCTGAACAACTGATGGTGCCAATGAAAATGTAATGCCTCGGATAAATGTCATAATTCAAAACTCTCCTACGGTTTCCGTAGGAGCCCATCAGGGAGTGAACGTAGATGCTAATCCACTTGCTGGACATCTATGTGTGGAATGTGGCTGATCTTTTGGAACGAAGACCGGCTTAGGTGTCCACATGTCGCGTCAGCACAAAGACAGGCTTGATGAGCTTCGTACGCGTGTTGACGTGAAAGCCAGGTGGAGTGAAGAGGAATTGGCCATGATGGTGAGGAAGGAACTCGAGCTCATTGCAAATTGCGAGAGATTCATTAACAAAAAACTTGCGTTGCATTTCCAAGAACGCAGTGTCGATGCTATTAAAAAGTGTCGACAGAGGGATAATTATAAGGCAAAAATTGAGCAGCTAAGAGGGCAAGCAGTTCTTATCCCCGAAGTTAATGAATCTCCTACCGTTACGCACCGCCCTAGTATACATGGGCTCGAACCTACCTCAATATCTAGGTCAGATCCAAACACTCCATCGATACATTCGGACGACGTCCTCATGCGGATGCTTCGGGGTTTACGCCCCGTTGAATGCAGTCGAACGTGGAGGGTCGAGGTTTTGCAATCCATCGTAGATGGGGCGCAAACTTCGGGCAAAGAAGCAACCCTCCAGTGCTTGTCCAACTATCTCCTGGAAGTATTTCCGCCACGGAACGAAGGTCCGGTTCCGGCGAGAGTTTATCCTGACCCTCGCAATAAGAGACAAAATAGAAGGCAGCAGTACGCTAGGGTTCAGCGTAACTGGGACAAGCACATAGGGAGATGCATTGGATCCTTGCTTGATGGACCCGACGAGTCGGTAATGCCACCAAAGGAGATCATGGAACCATACTGGAGAGAAGTAATGACGCAGCAGAGCCCATTCTCTTGCAACAGCGCTGTGCCTCAAATGGGTCACTTGCTTGAGGGTGTATGGTCACCGGTAACGTCAAGGGACCTGGTAATGCACAAAGCCACAGCAGAAGTTGTTCGCCCTCAGAACTGTCCTTATTCCACAGTTATATCACAAGCTAACCCTTGGTAGTGTGGCAATAGGCGTTTTGAAAAAGTGTGACAGACTGGTACGGTCGGTCGTGAGAAGATGGTTAGATCTTCCCATGGATGTGTCAGTAGCATTTTTCCATGCTCCCCACGCTTGTGGGGGTCTCGGTGTTCCCACAGTTCGAAGGACAGACCCGATGCTGCGCATACAAAGGTTGGCTAGCATTAAATGGCCCCACCTCGAGCAATCCGAGGCGGCTAGCTCCTAGCTTAGTGCGGAAATTCGGAGGGCCCGGGATAGATGTCAGGTAACGGGAGTTAATGCACTGGTTTCACGCCATGAGATTGACTTGTACTGGGCGAACAGATTGCACTCATCTGTTGATGGCAGCGGTCTCCGTGAGGCAGGGCGATATGCTCCAGACTCTCTTAAGGAGGAGGATTAATGGATCTGCAGAAGGGGTTTAGGCTGTAACTCGTTAGCCATATCACAATGATTGTGAAAACAACTATTGTGGTGTGCAGAGGGGGCCTCCGTAATTCGTTAGTCAGATCAAGTCGACTCATAGGCATCAATGCCCCACTTTAGTATGTGGCCTCCTCGTGGTGTCCTCCGGTTGCTCATCCGACGTATATTCGGGAGCAGCAAATATGAGCGGCGAAAGGGGCCATCGGGCTACCGACCCGATGGTTCTGAACAACTGATGGTGCCAATGAAAATGTAATGCCTCGGATAAATGTCATAATTCAAAACTCTCCTACGGTTTCCGTAGGAGCCCATCAGGGAGTGAACGTAGATGCTAATCCACTTGCTGGACATCTATGTGTGGAATGTGGCTGATCTTTTGGAACGAAGACCGGCTTAGGTGTCCACATGTCGCGTCAGCACAAAGACAGGCTTGATGAGCTTCGTACGCGTGTTGACGTGAAAGCCAGGTGGAGTGAAGAGGAATTGGCCATGATGGCGAGGAAGGAACTCGAGCTCATTGCAAATGGCGAGAGATTTTTTTTTTTTTTTTTTTTTTAAAGCTAGATTTGTATTTATTGAATCTACTCTTAATGAGCCTAACAATAAGGTTGCAAATCTTAAAATAATACTTTATCTAACAGTTTATTTACAACTGAATAGAGACTACATGGTCCTAATAATTAGCGCTGGATAGGAAGGTCGTTACGGCGAAGGCGAGAACTGCTGCAAACTCGCGTGAGGGCTCTCGCGAGATGATTTGGATGTGCTGATAGCCTGTTGTAGTACTTTATTCTGTTTTGTGCTATATCTTCTTTGACGAGTGATATGTGAAGGTCCCTATGAATGTTTTCATTCCGAACGTACCACGGGGCCCCGGTAATGGTTCTGAGGATTTTTGATTGGATTCTTTGCATTACATCCACACTGCTGTTACTGGCATTCCCCCACAGCTGAGAGCCGTACATCCAGATTGGTTTTAAGACGGTGTTGTATAGAAGGACCTTGTAGTCCAATCTAAGGGGCGAGCGGCTATTGATAAGCCAGTGAAGGCTTTTAGCTTTAAGCTTTACATGTGTTCTTTTAGCTTCAATGTGGCTGCGCCAGGTAAGACGTCTGTCGAGGTGTACACCAAGATATGTTACTTCTGTTGCTTTCGGGACCACTGTGTTGTTAAGTGTAAGTGGAGGGCAGTCTTGCCTGTTAAGCGTGAACGTAACGTGTTTGCATTTTTGTTCATTAACTTCGATTCGCCAGTCGGATAACCATTTCTCCACTGCCACCAGGTGTGCAGCAAGTTGCGCCGTTGCTTGTTTGGGACATCTTGAGCGGCTTAGGATCGCTGTGTCGTCAGCGAATGTGGAAGTGGTTAATTGTCTGCTTATTGGAATGTCCGCAGTGTAGATAAGGTAAAGTGTTGGACCAAGCACGCTGCCTTGAGGAACTCCGGCTCTGATGATGTACTCATCGGACAAGGCAGAATTACATCTTACTGAGAATTTCCTGTTGTAAAGGTATGACTTCAGAAGTTTGTGAGTGTTGGCTGGGAGCATTACTGTAACCTTGTGCATTAACCCTTCTAACCATACTCTGTCGAAAGCTTGAGAAACGTCCAGAAATATCGCAGTGCAATACTCCCTTTGTTCGAATGCGTTTCGGATTTCAGATGTTATGCGGTTGACCTGCTCAATAGTTCCATGTTTTTCTCGAAAACCGAATTGATGAGACGGGATTTTGTTGTGTGTTCTGAGATATGGGGTAATATGTGCCATTAAGCATTTTTCAAAAAGTTTTGATAGACACGTTAGTAAACTGATTGGTCTATATGATGAAGCAATTGAGAGGTTTTTGCCGGGTTTTGGAATCATTATGATGATCGACTTTTTCCATCTCTCTGGGAAGTGTCCATGTTTCGTTATTGCATTGAAGAGTTGGCAGATAGCTCGAACGGCACAGGGTGGAAGTTCAATAATCATTTTCGCTGATATTAGGTCGCATCCTGGAGATTTTTTTGGGTTGAGTTCTTCGTTTATGATTTTGAGTAACTCATGTGGCGTAAAAACAATTGGTTGATTTGTCGTAGATGTGTCGGCATTTGATGTTGCTGGCAGTGAGATCCCGTTTGATGCTGTATTGGGCTGAAATACATTATGAAGATGTTCTGCAAATCTGTCGGCTCTTTCTCCGTCACTGCGCGCCCAGTTGCCTGTGGATGTCCTTATTGGTAATGCAGATTCGATAGGTGTGCAGAGTGAAGAATGGGCTCTCCAAAGTGGGAACTTGGAGCTCATTGGCGATAACTGCTCGATGTAAAGTTTTTGGGACCTTTCTTCATCATGACGTAATGCAGTTGCAAGCCTACGTGAAGCATCTTTTAACCGTTGTTTTGCAGCTGGTGATCTGTTGGATTGCCATTCTCGCCGTGAGCGTCGCTTTGCTAGAACAAGCTGCTCGATTTGAACGTTCGTGTATCTATGATTATACGATGTTTTTTGCGTTTGTGGGGTTGACATGCGTGCTGCTTCGACCAAAACGGATTCAAGAGAGTTTGTGGATAGGTTGATATCAACTTCGTCATTCAAGCGTGGATTCAACTCAATGTGCGAACTTACATATTTTTTGTATTTAAGCCAATTGGTTTTATTCGTCGTGAGTCTGAATGGTTTATCTACCGCAACTGGATGTAGATTTAGTTGAAAGAGTACAGGCGAGTGATCGGACGATAGATCTGGTAAGGAGTTGGCGCTTATCAGGTTGCGTGGAATGTTTTTTGTGACTGCAAAATCGATCAAATCTGGCAGTTTTCTCGGATCTGTTGGCCAATATGTGGGTGTCCCAGGTGACACACAGTCCAGCTTGTTGCTTGGTTTTATTAATGCATTGTACAATTGCCTGCCTTTTGGAGACACAAGTCGAGATCCCCAGTGCGTATGCTTAGCATTATAGTCTCCTGCTGCTATAAATTGTTCACTCAGGGAGTTGAAGTAATCCATGAATTGGAGTTCGGATATTGTAAACCGAGGAGGACAGTATACGGCGGCGAGCTTTAAAGATCGGTAATCCATTTGAACATCTATAGATGTAGCTTGCATGTAGTTAGTGGCGAAGCTATTGTGGAAGCAGTGTCTGATGCGACTTCTAATCAGAATCCCAGTGCCTCCATGTGCTTTCCCGTTTGGGTGATTCGTGTTGTAGAAGGAGTAGCCTCTAATTTGGAAATTGTATTTATTTGTAAGATGAGTCTCTGCGAGTAGCATTACGTCGATCTGGTTATTGAAGAGGAATTGAGTTAACTCAAGTTTGTGCAGAGAGACACCGTTGGCGTTCCACTGTGATATACGGAGTGGAGCCATTGGTTACTTAGTGTGTTGTTGAGCAACAAGCAGCTCAATCAGAACGTTCTGGTTTCGCATAAGGTCTTGCATAGTAGTCCGCATGAATGACATGAAGTCCATCATACTTTGCTGAAGACTACATAACATTATTTCGATATTGGTCGCAGACTGTTCTCCTGGTTGATGGTGGGTAACTGATGATTGAGACTTGGTGGGAGCGGTACTATTCAGTCCAAATTTTAGCGCAGTTGCAAAGCTTGCAGATTTGTCGGTGAACACATTAGATGGAGGTTTAACGGCTGTAGGGGGGAAGAGATCCCGCGTGGATTTCATGGGTGTTAAAAGTGAACGAGCAGTGGTCACTCTTTGATGAGTGCGATTTTTCAGTTCCTTGTATACTGGACAGCCCCTGTAGTTAGCCGTATGGTTACCTCCGCAGTTTCCACACTTTTTGCTGCTGGGATCCTCTTTATTTTTTGGGCATTTGTGGGATTCGTGAAGGTCTCCGCAAGCAACGCATACTGAACGAAGCGTGCAATAAGACCTTGTGGCCATATTCCTGACAATTATTACACTGCACCGGCCCATTTCTTTTATGCGGCTCTTCTACAGATATTCCGCGGTGTAGTAGGAACTGGAGAGTGAAAATTGGATGAACTTCGTTTTTTTTCAGAGGCTTGGTTTCGGGTTCAAGTTCTACCTTGAAGAGAGGTTGAGGCTTTCTTTCTCTATTCAAAATGTTGATAACATTTTTTACATTAAAGCCTTTTTCCTTTAGTGCGCATGTAACTTCAGCTGGTGTTACTTCCGGCTCAATACCTTTAAGTACTACTTGCTGACCTTTGCTGCTCTTTAGTTGGTACGTGTAGAAGTTTTTATTATTGTCGTTTAAATACTTCGACAAAATTCTGAAGTTGACCTCTGTGTTAGTCTGAACTTTTGTTTCGTGAATATTTCCCTTTGTTAAGGGAATTATGTGGAAATTGTCTGGACCGATCAGTTTCAACAAAGAGTTTACGAGGGCATTACAACTTTTCTCTCGAATGTAGATCGGCGGCGGTTTAGGTTTTTTATTGTCCCCTACTATGTCTTCCGGAGGTGTATCATCGGATTTATCTACCAGAATAGCAAATCTGTTCGCTTCTATGGGCTTCTCTATTGTAGATTGTTTTGAGGTGCCGCGAGTTATTTTAGCAGAATTACCAGATCTAGAGTTTTGCGGGCTAAGCTTACGTTTTATTTGTATGTAGCGATCCATACCGGTCTGTACGGCCGAACGTTGCTTTGAGGAGAGCGCGCTGGTGTAAGGTGCTGCCTTATTTGCTTGCACAGCAGATTCCGTTAGTATAGCAGATGGAATTGCTTGAGCAGTCGATACTATTGTAGTTGTTGTGGACGTTGCCGTTACCGTTGCTATTGATGACACTGTACTGGTCACCGTGGCCAAGCAGGTTGGCATGAGGAGAGAGTAAGGGGTTTTATCCAACAAGAGCGCCGGAGAGCAAGAGCGCGCCCTGCCTTGCGTTGTTGGATTGAGTTCATTACTCAGGCTTGGGGTTAATGATCGCGGTTTGTTAGTTTTTGTTGTAGACGAATTGTCTTGCGTTGACACTATTGAGTGGTATGCGTTGTTACGTTGCAGAGAGAGCCGACGCTCATCTTGCTGACGTTGGAGCACCGTATGAGTGTCGAATTCACTCATAGCTTAATGTTTGGATGACTTTATTAATTATTTACACCAATTTACGAAATTCATCGCACAAAGCGACTTTTCGCCCACTGTGTATTGTATTGTTTATTATTCTTGTTTCTTATTCGACGACACTTTAGCTCTGCGGAAGTACGATTTGTTCCACTGTACGTATAAACACTTAAGTACTCCTCAGCACTTTTACCGTTATCGAAAATTTTTGAGCGACGAAATTTATGCACCCGCTTACACGTCCGTTCAGCACGACGGCTTGTTGCGAATGAATGGCGAGAGATTCATTAACAAAAAACTTGCGTTGCATTTCCAAGAACGCAGTGTCGATGCTATTAAAATGTGTCGACAGAGGGATAATTATAAGGCAAAAATTGAGCAGCTAAGAGGGCAACCAGTTCTTATCCCCGAAGTTAATGAATCTCCTACCGTTACGCACCGCCCTAGTATACATGGGCTCGAACCTACCTCAATATCTAGGTCAGATCCAAACACTCCATCGATACATTCGGACGACGTCCTCATGCGGATGCTTCGGGGTTTACGCCCCGTTGAATGCAGTCGAACGTGGAGGGTCGAGGTTTTGCAATCCATCGTAGATGGGGCGCAAACTTCGGGCAAAGAAGCAACCCTCCAGTGCTTGTCCAACTATCTCCTGGAAGTATTTCCGCCACGGAACGAAGGTCCGGTTCCGGCGAGAGTTTATCCTGACCCTCGCAATAGGAGACAAAATAGAAGGCAGCAGTACGCTAGGGTTCAGAGTAACTGGGACAAGCACATAGGGAGATGCATTGGATCCTTGCTTGATGGACCCGACGAGTCGGTAATGCCACCAAAGGAGATCATGGAACCATACTGGAGAGAAGTAATGACGCAGCAGAGCCCATCCTCTTGCAACAGCGCTGTGCCTCAAATGGGTCACTTGCTTGAGGGTGTATGGTCACCGGTAACGTCAAGGGACCTGGTAATGCACAAAGTATCGTTAACTTCTTCTTCCGGACCGGACGGAATATCTCCAAAAACTGCCAGGAGTATTCCAAATGGTGTTATGCTTCGCATAATGAACCTGATCCTCTGGTGTGGCTAATTACCCACACTCTTCCGAATGTCCCTAACCGTTTTCATTCCGAAGACGGGGAGGGCCTTACGACCAGAAGACTTCCGTCCGATATCGGTGCCTTCCGTCGTAGTTAGACAACTCAATGCCATTTTAGCATCCCGGTTGACCTCATCAGTTGATTGGGATCCGCGTCAGCGGGGGTTTCTTCCGACGGTTGCGCCGATAACGCGACAATAGTCGACCTGATCCTAAGGGACCACCATAGACGCTTTGCGTCATGCTACATCGCGACATTGGATGTTAGCAAAGCGTTTGACTCCGTGTCTCACGCTGCGGTGATTGACACCCTAGCCGCATATGGTGCACCGAGGGGTCTAGTCGACTACGTACAGAGCACGTACGAGGGAGGTGGCACCTCTCTCAATGGTAGAGGCTGGAGATCACAGGAATTCGTCCCTGCTCGAGGCGTGAAGCAGGGTGACCCTTTGTCTCCACTTATGTTCAACCTGGTCTTCGACCGGTTGCTCAGGTCTCTACCAAGCGAGATTGGTGTCAGTGTCGGAAACGCCAGAACAAATGCAGCAGCGTTCGCGGATGATTTGATGCTGTTCGCTTCAACTCCGAAGGGCCTTCAAACTCTGATGGATACCACGGTCGATTTCCTGTCGTCCGTCGGGCTTACCCTAAATGCTAATAAGTGTTTTACTGTTAGCGTCAAGGGGCAACCGAAGCAGAAGTGTACTGTGATTGAATCAGGGAGCTTCTGTATAGGTTTGCGCAAGTGTCCAGCACTGAAGCGTTCGGAAGAGTGGAAGTATCTCGGCATTAATTTCACTGCGGATGGGAGGGCCCGGTATAATCCGGCTGACGACCTAGGTCCGAAGCTAGATATAATATCGCGGTCCCCCCTGAAGCCACAGCAGAAGTTGTTCGCCCTCAGAACTGTCCTTATTCCACAGTTATATCACAAGCTAACCCTTGGTAGTGTGGCAATAGGCGTTTTGAAAAAGTGTGACAGACTGGTACGGTCGGTCGTGAGAAGATGGTTAGATCTTCCCATGGATGTGTCAGTAGCATTCTTCCATGCCCCCCACGCTTGTGGGGGTCTCGGTGTTCCCTCAGTTCGAAGGACAGCCCCGATGCTGCGCATACAAAGGTTGGCTAGCATTAAATGGCCCCACCTCGAGCAATCCGAGGCGGCTAGCTCCTTCCTTAGTGCGGAAATTCGGAGGGCCCGGGATAGATGTCAGGTAACGGGAGTTAATGCACTGGTTTCACGCCATGAGATTGACTTGTACTGGGCGAACAGATTGCACTCATCTGTTGATGGCAGCGGTCTCCGTGAGGCAGGGCGATATGCTCCAGACTCTCTTAAGGAGGAGGATTAATGGATCTGCAGAAGGGGTTTAGGCTGTAACTCATTAGCCATATCACAATGATTGTGAAAACAACTGTTGTGGTGTGCAGAGGGGGCCTCCGTAATTCGTTAGTCAGATCAAGTCGACTCATAGGCATCAATGCCCCACTTTAGTATGTGGCCTCCTCGTGGTGTCCTCCGGTTGCTCATCCGACGTATATTCGGGAGCAGCAAATATGAGCGGCGAAAGGGGCCATCGGGCTACCGACCCGATGGTTCTGAACAACTGATGGTGCCAATGAAAATGTAATGCCTCGGATAAATGTCATAATTCAAAACTCTCCTACGGTTTCCGTAGGAGCTTCGTACGCGTGTTGACGTGAAAGCCAGGTGGAGTGAAGAGGAATTGGCCATGATGGCGAGGAAGGAACTCGAGCTCATTGCAAATGGCGGGAGATTCATTAACAAAAAACTTGCGTTGCATTTCCAAGAACGCAGTGTCGATGCTATTAAAATGTGTCGACAGAGGGATAATTATAAGGCAAAAATTGAGCAGCTAAGAGGGCAAGCAGTTCTTATCCCCGAAGTTAATGAATCTCCTACCGTTACGCACCGCCCTAGTATACATGGGCTCGAACCTACCTCAATATCTAGGTCAGATCCAAACACTCCATCGATACATTCGGACGACGTCCTCATGCGGATGCTTCGGGGTTTACGCCCCGTTGAATGCAGTCAAACGTGGAGGGTCGAGGTTTTGCAATCCATCGTAGATGGGGCGCAAACTTCGGGCAAAGAAGCAACCCTCCAGTGCTTGTCCAACTATCTCCTGGAAGTATTTCCGCCACGGAACGAAGGTCCGGTTCCGGCGAGAGTTTATCCTGACCCTCGCAATAGGAGACAAAATAGAAGGCAGCAGTACGCTAGGGTTCAGAGTAACTGGGACAAGCACATAGGGAGATGCATTGGATCCTTGCTTGATGGACCCGACGAGTCGGTAATGCCACCAAAGGAGATCATGGAACCATACTGGAGAGAAGTAATGACGCAGCAGAGCCCATCCTCTTGCAACAGCGCTGTGCCTCAAATGGGTCACTTGCTTGAGGGTGTATGGTCACCGGTAACGTCAAGGGACCTGGTAATGCACAAAGTATCGTTAACTTCTTCTTCCGGACCGGACGGAATATCTCCAAAAACTGCCAGGAGTATTCCAAATGGTGTTATGCTTCGCATAATGAACCTGATCCTCTGGTGTGGCTAATTACCCACACTCTTCCGAATGTCCCTAACCGTTTTCATTCCGAAGACGGGGAGGGCCTTACGACCAGAAGACTTCCGTCCGATATCGGTGCCTTCCGTCGTAGTTAGACAACTCAATGCCATTTTAGCATCCCGGTTGACCTCATCAGTTGATTGGGATCCGCGTCAGCGGGGGTTTCTTCCGACGGTTGCGCCGATAACGCGACAATAGTCGACCTGATCCTAAGGGACCACCATAGACGCTTTGCGTCATGCTACATCGCGACATTGGATGTTAGCAAAGCGTTTGACTCCGTGTCTCACGCTGCGGTGATTGACACCCTAGCCGCATATGGTGCACCGAGGGGTCTAGTCGACTACGTACAGAGCACGTACGAGGGAGGTGGCACCTCTCTCAATGGTAGAGGCTGGAGTTCACAGGAATTCGTCCCTGCTCGAGGCGTGAAGCAGGGTGACCCTTTGTCTCCACTTATGTTCAACCTGGTCTTCGACCGGTTGCTCAGGTCTCTACCAAGCGAGATTGGTGTCAGTGTCGGAAACGCCAGAACAAATGCAGCAGCGTTCGCGGATGATTTGATGCTGTTCGCTTCAACTCCGAAGGGCCTTCAAACTCTGATGGATACCACGGTCGATTTCCTGTCGTCCGTCGGGCTTACCCTAAATGCTAATAAGTGTTTTACTGTTAGCGTCAAGGGGCAACCGAAGCAGAAGTGTACTGTGATTGAATCAGGGAGCTTCTGTATAGGTTTGCGCAAGTGTCCAGCACTGAAGCGTTCGGAAGAGTGGAAGTATCTCGGCATTAATTTCACTGCGGATGGGAGGGCCCGGTATAATCCGGCTGACGACCTAGGTCCGAAGCTAGATATAATATCGCGGTCCCCCCTGAAGCCACAGCAGAAGTTGTTCGCCCTCAGAACTGTCCTTATTCCACAGTTATATCACAAGCTAACCCTTGGTAGTGTGGCAATAGGCGTTTTGAAAAAGTGTGACAGACTGGTACGGTCGGTCGTGAGAAGATGGTTAGATCTTCCCATGGATGTGTCAGTAGCATTCTTCCATGCTCCCCACGCTTGTGGGGGTCTCGGTGTTCCCTCAGTTCGAAGGACAGCCCCGATGCTGCGCATACAAAGGTTGGCTAGCATTAAATGGCCCCACCTCGAGCAATCCGAGGCGGCTAGCTCCTTCCTTAGTGCGGAAATTCGGAGGGCCCGGGATAGATGTCAGGTAACGGGAGTTAATGCACTGGTTTCACGCCATGAGATTGACTTGTACTGGGCGAACAGATTGCACTCATCTGTTGATGGCAGCGGTCTCCGTGAGGCAGGGCGATATGCTCCAGACTCTCTTAAGAAGGAGGATTAATGGATCTGCAGAAGGGGTTTAGGCTGTAACTCGTTAGCCATATCACAATGATTGTGAAAACAACTGTTGTGGTGTGCAGAGGGGGCCTCCGTAATTCGTTAGTCAGATCAAGTCGACTCATAGGCATCAATGCCCCACTTTAGTATGTGGCCTCCTCGTGGTGTCCTCCGGTTGCTCATCCGACGTATATTCGGGAGCAGCAAATATGAGCGGCGAAAGGGGCCATCGGGCTACCGACCCGATGGTTCTGAACAACTGATGGTGCCAATGAAAATGTAATGCCTCGGATAAATGTTATAATTCAAAACTCTCCTACGGTTTCCGTAGGAGCCCATCAGGGAGTGAACGTAGATGCTAATCCACTTGCTGGACATCTATGTGTGGAATGTGGCTGATCTTTTGGAACGAAGACCGGCTTAGGTGTCCACATGTCGCGTCAGCACAAAGACAGGCTTGATGAGCTTCGTACGCGTGTTGACGTGAAAGCCAGGTGGAGTGAAGAGGAATTGGCCATGATGGCGAGGAAGGAACTCGAGCTCATAGCAAATGGCGAGAGATTCATTAACAAAAAACTTGCGTTGCATTTCCAAGAACGCAGTGTCGATGCTATTAAAAAGTGTCGACAGAGGGATAATTATAAGGCAAAAATTGAGCAGCTAAGAGGGCAAGCAGTTCTTATCCCCGAAGTTAATGAATCTCCTACCGTTACGCACCGCCCTAGTATACATGGGCTCGAACCTACCTCAATATCTAGGTCAGATCCAAACACTCCATCGATACATTCGGACGACGTCGTCATGCGGATGCTTCGGGGTTTACGCCTCGTTGAATGCAGTCGAACGTGGAGGGTCGAGGTTTTGCAATCCATCGTAGATGGGGCGCAAACTTCGGGCAAAGAAGCAACCCTCCAGTGCTTGTCCAACTATCTCCTGGAAGTATTTCCGCCACGGAACGAAGGTCCGGTTCCGGCGAGAGTTTATCCTGACCCTCGCAATAGGAGACAAAATAGAAGGCAGCAGTACGCTAGGGTTCAGCGTAACTGGGACAAGCACATAGGGAGATGCATTGGATCCTTGCTTGATGGACCCGACGAGTCGGTAATGCCACCAAAGGAGATCACGGAACCATACTGGAGAGAAGTAATGACGCAGCAGAGCCCATCCTCTTGCAACAGCGCTGTGCCTCAAATGGGTCACTTGCTTGAGGGTGTATGGTCACCGGTAACGTCAAGGGACCTGGTAATGCACAAAGTATCGTTAACTTCTTCTTCCGGACCGGACGGAATATCTCCAAAAACTGCCAGGAGTATTCCAAATGGTGTTATGCTTCGCATAATGAACCTGATCCTCTGGTGTGGCTAATTACCCACACTCTTCCGAATGTCCCTAACCGTTTTCATTCCGAAGACGGGGAGGGCCTCACGACCAGAAGACTTCCGTCCGATATCGGTGCCTTCCGTCGTAGTTAGACAACTCAATGCCATTTTGGCATCCCGGTTGACCTCATCAGTTGATTGGGATCCGCGTCAGCGGGGGTTTCTTCCGACGGTTGCGCCGATAACGCGACAATAGTCGACCTGATCCTAAGGGACCACCATAGACGCTTTGCGTCATGCTACATCGCGACATTGGATGTTAGCAAAGCGTTTGACTCCGTGTCTCACGCTGCGGTGATTGACACCCTAGCCGCATATGGTGCACCGAGGGGTCTAGTCGACTACGTACAGAGCACGTACGAGGGAGGTGGCACCTCTCTCAATGGTAGAGGCTGGAGATCACAGGAATTCGTCCCTGCTCGAGGCGTGAAGCAGGGTGACCCTTTGTCTCCACTTATGTTCAACCTGGTCTTCGACCGGTTGCTCAGGTCTCTACCAAGCGAGATTGGTGTCAGTGTCGGAAACGCCAGAACAAATGCAGCAGCTTTCGCGGATGATTTGATGCTGTTCGCTTCAACTCCGAAGGGCCTTCAAACTCTGATGGATAACACGGTCGATTTCCTGTCGTCCGTCGGGCTTACCCTAAATGCTAATAAGTGTTTTACTATTAGCGTCAAGGGGCAACCGAAGCAGAAGTGTACTTTGATTGAATCACGGAGCTTCTGTATAGGTTTGCGCAAGTGTCCAGCACTGAAGCGTTCGGAAGAGTGGAAGTATCTCGGCATTAATTTCACTGCGGATGGGAGGGCCCGGTATAATCCGGCTGACGACCTAGGTCCGAAGCTAGATATAATATCGCGGTCCCCCCTGAAGCCACAGCAGAAGTTGTTCGCCCTCAGAACTGTCCTTATTCCACAGTTATATCACAAGCTAACCCTTGGTAGTGTGGCAATAGGCGTTTTGAAAAAGTGTGACAGACTGGTACGGTCGGTCGTGAGAAGATGGTTAGATCTTCCCATGGATGTGTCAGTAGCATTCTTCCATGCCCCCCACGCTTGTGGGGGTCTCGGTGTTCCCTCAGTTCGAAGGACAGCCCCGATGCTGCGCATACAAAGGTTGGCTAGCATTAAATGGCCCCACCTCGAGCAATCCGAGGCGGCTAGCTCCTTCCTTAGTGCGGAAATTCGGAGGGCCCGGGATAGATGTCAGGTAACGGGAGTTAATGCACTGGTTTCACGCCATGAGATTGACTTGTACTGGGCGAACAGATTGCACTCATCCGTTGATGGCAGCGGTCTCCGTGAGGCAGGGCGATATGCTCCAGACTCTCTTAAGGAGGAGGATTAATGGATCTGCAGAAGGGGTTTAGGCTGTAACTCATTAGCCATATCACAATGATTGTGAAAACAACTGTTGTGGTGTGCAGAGGGGGCCTCCGTAATTCGTTAGTCAGATCAAGTCGACTCATAGGCATCAATGCCCCACTTTAGTATGTGGCCTCCTCGTGGTGTCCTCCGGTTGCTCATCCGACGTATATTCGGGAGCAGCAAATATGAGCGGCGAAAGGGGCCATCGGGCTACCGACCCGATGGTTCTGAACAACTGATGGTGCCAATGAAAATGTAATGCCTCGGATAAATGTTATAATTCAAAACTCTCCTACGGTTTCCGTAGGAGCCCATCAGGGAGTGAACGTAGATGCTAATCCACTTGCTGGACATCTATGTGTGGAATGTGGCTGATCTTTTGGAACGAAGACCGGCTTAGGTGTCCACATGTCGCGTCAGCACAAAGACAGGCTTGATGAGCTTCGTACGCGTGTTGACGTGAAAGCCAGGTGGAGTGAAGAGGAATTGGCCATGATGGCGAGGAAGGAACTCGAGCTCATTGCAAATGGCGAGAGATTCATTAACAAAAAACTTGCGTTGCATTTCCAAGAACGCAGTGTCGATGCTATTAAAAAGTGTCGACAGAGGGATAATTATAAGGCAAAAATTGAGCAGCTAAGAGGGCAAGCAGTTCTTATCCCCGAAGTTAATGAATCTCCTACCGTTACGCACCGCCCTAGTATACATGGGCTCGAACCTACCTCAATATCTAGGTCAGATCCAAACACTCCATCGATACATTCGGACGACGTCGTCATGCGGATGCTTCGGGGTTTACGCCTCGTTGAATGCAGTCGAACGTGGAGGGTCGAGGTTTTGCAATCCATCGTAGATGGGGCGCAAACTTCGGGCAAAGAAGCAACCCTCCAGTGCTTGTCCAACTATCTCCTGGAAGTATTTCCGCCACGGAACGAAGGTCCGGTTCCGGCGAGAGTTTATCCTGACCCTCGCAATAGGAGACAAAATAGAAGGCAGCAGTACGCTAGGGTTCAGCGTAACTGGGACAAGCACATAGGGAGATGCATTGGATCCTTGCTTGATGGACCCGACGAGTCGGTAATGCCACCAAAGGAGATCACGGAACCATACTGGAGAGAAGTAATGACGCAGCAGAGCCCATTCTCTTGCAACAGCGCTGTGCCTCAAATGGGTCACTTGCTTGAGGGTGTATGGTCACCGGTAACGTCAAGGGACCTGGTAATGCACAAAGTATCGTTAACTTCTTCTTCCGGACCGGACGGAATATCTCCAAAAACTGCCAGGAGTATTCCAAATGGTGTTATGCTTCGCATAATGAACCTGATCCTCTGGTGTGGCTAATTACCCACACTCTTCCGAATGTCCCTAACCGTTTTCATTCCGAAGACGGGGAGGGCCTCACGACCAGAAGACTTCCGTCCGATGTCGGTGCCTTCCGTCGTAGTTAGACAACTCAATGCCATTTTGGCATCCCGGTTGACCTCATCAGTTGATTGGGATCCGCGTCAGCGGGGGTTTCTTCCGACGGTTGCGCCGATAACGCGACAATAGTCGACCTGATCCTAAGGGACCACCATAGACGCTTTGCGTCATGCTACATCGCGACATTGGATGTTAGCAAAGCGTTTGACTCCGTGTCTCACGCTGCGGTGATTGACACCCTAGCCGCATATGGTGCACCGAGGGGTCTAGTCGACTACGTACAGAGCACGTACGAGGGAGGTGGCACCTCTCTCAATGGTAGAGGCTGGAGATCACAGGAATTCGTCCCTGCTCGAGGCGTGAAGCAGGGTGACCCTTTGTCTCCACTTATGTTCAACCTGGTCTTCGACCGGTTGCTCAGGTCTCTACCAAGCGAGATTGGTGTCAGTGTCGGAAACGCCAGAACAAATGCAGCAGCGTTCGCGGATGATTTGATGCTGTTCGCTTCAACTCCGAAGGGCCTTCAAACTCTGATGGATACCACGGTCGATTTCCTGTCGTCCGTCGGGCTTACCCTAAATGCTAATAAGTGTTTTACTATTAGCGTCAAGGGGCAACCGAAGCAGAAGTGTACTGTGATTGAATCACGGAGCTTCTGTATAGGTTTGCGCAAGTGTCCAGCACTGAAGCGTTCGGAAGAGTGGAAGTATCTCGGCATTAATTTCACTGCGGATGGGAGGGCCCGGTATAATCCGGCTGACGACCTAGGTCCGAAGCTAGATATAATATCGCGGTCCCTCCTGAAGCCACAGCAGAAGTTGTTCGCCCTCAGAACTGTCCTTATTCCACAGTTATATCACAAGCTAACCCTTGGTAGTGTGGCAATAGGCGTTTTGAAAAAGTGTGACAGACTGGTACGGTCGGTCGTGAGAAGATGGTTAGATCTTCCCATGGATGTGTCAGTAGCATTCTTCCATGCTCCCCACGCTTGTGGGGGTCTCGGTGTTCTCTCAGTTCGAAGGACAGCCCCGATGCTGCGCATACAAAGGTTGGCTAGCATTAAATGGCCCCACCTCGAGCAATCCGAGGCGGCTAGCTCCTTCCTTAGTGCGGAAATTCGGAGGGCCCGGGATAGATGTCAGGTAACGGGAGTTAATGCACTGGTTTCACGCCATGAGATTGACTTGTACTGGGCGAACAGATTGCACTCATCCGTTGATGGCAGCGGTCTCCGTGAGGCAGGGCGATATGCTCCAGACTCTCTTAAGGAGGAGGATTAATGGATCTGCAGAAGGGGTTTAGGCTGTAACTCGTTAGCCATATCACAATGATTGTGAAAACAACTATTGTGGTGTGCAGAGGGGGCCTCCGTAATTCGTTAGTCAGATCAAGTCGACTCATAGGCATCAATGCCCCACTTTAGTATGTGGCCTCCTCGTGGTGTCCTCCGGTTGCTCATCCGACGTATATTCGGGAGCAGCAAATATGAGCGGCGAAAGGGGCCATCGGGCTACCGACCCGATGGTTCTGAACAACTGATGGTGCCAATGAAAATGTAATGCCTCGGATAAATGTCAGAAATCAAAACTCTCCTACGGTTTCCGTAGGAGCCCATCAGGGAGTGAACGTAGATGCTAATCCACTTGCTGGACATCTATGTGTGGAATGTGGCCGATCTTTTGGAACGAAGACCGGCTTAGGTGTCCACATGTCGCGTCAGCACAAAGACAGGCTTTATGAGCTTCGTACGCGAGTTGACGTAAAAGCCAGGTGGAGTGAAGAGGAATTGGCCATGATGGCGAGGAAGGAACTCGAGCTCATTGCAAATGGCGAGAGATTCATTAACAAAAAACTTGCGTTGCATTTCCAAGAACGCAGTGTCGATGCTATTAAAAAGTGTCGACAGAGGGATAATTATAAGGCAAAAATTGAGCAGCTAAGAGGGCAAGCAGTTCTTATCCCCGAAGTTAATGAATCTCCTACCGTTACGCACCGCCCTAGTATACATGGGCTCGAACCTACCTCAATATCTAGGTCAGATCCAAACACTCCATCGATACATTCGGACGACGTCGTCATGCGGATGCTTCGGGGTTTACGCCTCGTTGAATGCAGTCGAACGTGGAGGGTCGAGGTTTTGCAATCCATCGTAGATGGGGCGCAAACTTCGGGCAAAGAAGCAACCCTCCAGTGCTTGTCCAACTATCTCCTGGAAGTATTTCCGCCACGGAACGAAGGTCCGGTTCCGGCGAGAGTTTATCCTGACCCTCGCAATAGGAGACAAAATAGAAGGCAGCAGTACGCTAGGGTTCAGCGTAACTGGGACAAGCACATAGGGAGATGCATTGGATCCTTGCTTGATGGACCCGACGAGTCGGTAATGCCACCAAAGGAGATCACGGAACCGTACTGGAGAGAAGTAATGACGCAGCAGAGCCCATTCTCTTGCAACAGCGCTGTGCCTCAAATGGGTCACTTGCTTGAGGGTGTATGGTCACCGGTAACGTCAAGGGACCTGGTAATGCACAAAGTATCGTTAACTTCATCTTCCGGACCGGACGGAATATCTCCAAAAACTGCCAGGAGTATTCCAAATGGTGTTATGCTTCGCATAATGAACCTGATCCTCTGGTGTGGCTAATTACCCACACTCTTCCGAATGTCCCTAACCGTTTTCATTCCGAAGACGGGGAGGGCCTCACGACCAGAAGACTTCCGTCCGATGTCGGTGCCTTCCGTCGTAGTTAGACAACTCAATGCCATTTTGGCATCCCGGTTGACCTCATCAGTTGATTGGGATCCGCGTCAGCGGGGGTTTCTTCCGACGGTTGCGCCGATAACGCGACAATAGTCGACCTGATCCTAAGGGACCACCATAGACGCTTTGCGTCATGCTACATCGCGACATTGGATGTTAGCAAAGCGTTTGACTCCGTGTCTCACGCTGCGGTGATTGACACCCTAGCCGCATATGGTGCACCGAGGGGTCTAGTCGACTACGTACAGAGCACGTACGAGGGAGGTGGCACCTCTCTCAATGGTAGAGGCTGGAGATCACAGGAATTCGTCCCTGCTCGAGGCGTGAAGCAGGGTGACCCTTTGTCTCCACTTATGTTCAACCTGGTCTTCGACCGGTTGCTCAGGTCTCTACCAAGCGAGATTGGTGTCAGTGTCGGAAACGCCAGAACAAATGCAGCAGCGTTCGCGGATGATTTGATGCTGTTCGCTTCAACTCCGAAGGGCCTTCAAACTCTGATGGATACCACGGTCGATTTCCTGTCGTCCGTCGGGCTTACCCTAAATGCTAATAAGTGTTTTACTATTAGCGTCAAGGGGCAACCGAAGCAGAAGTGTACTGTGATTGAATCACGGAGCTTCTGTATAGGTTTGCGCAAGTGTCCAGCACTGAAGCGTTCGGAAGAGTGGAAGTATCTCGGCATTAATTTCACTGCGGATGGGAGGGCCCGGTATAATCCGGCTGACGACCTAGGTCCGAAGCTAGATATAATATCGCGGTCCCTCCTGAAGCCACAGCAGAAGTTGTTCGCCCTCAGAACTGTCCTTATTCCACAGTTATATCACAAGCTAACCCTTGGTAGTGTGGCAATAGGCGTTTTGAAAAAGTGTGACAGACTGGTACGGTCGGTCGTGAGAAGATGGTTAGATCTTCCCATGGATGTGTCAGTAGCATTCTTCCATGCTCCCCACGATTGTGGGGGTCTCGGTGTTCTCTCAGTTCGAAGGACAGCCCCGATGCTGCGCATACAAAGGTTGGCTAGCATTAAATGGCCCCACCTCGAGCAATCCGAGGCGGCTAGCTCCTTCCTTAGTGCGGAAATTCGGAGGGCCCGGGATAGATGTCAGGTAACGGGAGTTAATGCACTGGTTTCACGCCATGAGATTGACTTGTACTGGGCGAACAGATTGCACTCATCTGTTGATGGCAGCGGTCTCCGTGAGGCAGGGCGATATGCTCCAGACTCTCTTAAGGAGGAGGATTAATGGATCTGCAGAAGGGGTTTAGGCTGTAACTCGTTAGCCATATCACAATGATTGTGAAAACAACTATTGTGGTGTGCAGAGGGGGCCTCCGTAATTCGTTAGTCAGATCAAGTCGACTCATAGGCATCAATGCCCCACTTTAGTATGTGGCCTCCTCGTGGTGTCCTCCGGTTGCTCATCCGACGTATATTCGGGAGCAGCAAATATGAGCGGCGAAAGGGGCCATCGGGCTACTGACCCGATGGTTCTGAACAACTGATGGTGCCAATGAAAATGTAATGCCTCGGATAAATGTCATAATTCAAAACTCTCCTACGGTTTCCGTAGGAGCCCATCAGGGAGTGAACGTAGATGCTAATCCACTTGCTGGACATCTATGTGTGGAATGTGGCCGATCTTTTGGAACGAAGACCGGCTTAGGTGTCCACATGTCGCGTCAGCACAAAGACAGGCTTTATGAGCTTCGTACGCGAGTTGACGTAAAAGCCAGGTGGAGTGAAGAGGAATTGGCCATGATGGCGAAGAAGGAACTCGAGCTCATTGCAAATGGCGAGAGATTCATTAACAAAAAACTTGCGTTGCATTTCCAAGAACGCAGTGTCGATGCTATTAAAATGTGTCGACAGAGGGATAATTATAAGGCAAAAATTGAGCAGCTAAGAGGGCAAGCAGTTCTTATCCCCGAAGTTAATGAATCTCCTACCGTTACGCACCGCCCTAGTATACATGGGCTCGAACCTACCTCAATATCTAGGTCAGATCCAAACACTCCATCGATACATTCGGACGACGTCCTCATGCGGATGCTTCGGGGTTTACGCCCCGTTGAATGCAGTCGAACGTGGAGGGTCGAAGTTTTGCAATCCATCGTAGATGGTGCGCAAACTTCGGGCAAAGAAGCAACCCTCCAGTGCTTGTCCAACTATCTCCTGGAAGTATTTCCGCCACGGAACGAAGGTCCGGTTCCGGCGAGAGTTTATCCTGAGCCTCGCAATAGGAGACAAAATAGAAGGCAGCAGTACGCTAGGGTTCAGCGTAACTGGGACAAGCACATAGGGAGATGCATTGGATCCTTGCTTGATGGACCCGACGAGTCGGTAATGCCACCAAAGGAGATCATGGAACCATACTGGAGAGAAGTAATGACGCAGCAGAGCCCATCCTCTTGCAACAGCGCTGTGCCCCAAATGGGTCACTTGCTTGAGGGTGTATGGTCACCGGTAACGTCAAGGGACCTGGTAATGCACAAAGTATCGTTAACTTCTTCTTCCGGACCGGACGGAATATCTCCAAAAACTGCCAGGAGTATTCCAAATGGTGTTATGCTTCGCATAATGAACCTGATCCTCTGGTGTGGCTAATTACCCACACTCTTCCGAATGTCCCTAACCGTTTTCATTCCGAAGACGGGGAGGGCCTCACGACCAGAAGACTTCCGTCCGATATCGGTGCCTTCCGTCGTAGTTAGACAACTCAATGCCATTTTGGCATCCCGGTTGACCTCATCAGTTGATTGGGATCCGCGTCAGCGGGGGTTTCTTCCGACGGTTGCGCCGATAACGCGACAATAGTCGACCTGATCCTAAGGGACCACCATAGACGCTTTGCGTCATGCTACATCGCGACATTGGATGTTAGCAAAGCGTTTGACTCCGTGTCTCACGCTGCGGTGATTGACACCCTAGCCGCATATGGTGCACCGAGGGGTCTAGTCGACTACGTACAGAGCACGTACGAGGGAGGTGGCACCTCTCTCAATGGTAGAGGCTGGAGATCACAGGAATTCGTCCCTGCTCGAGGCGTGAAGTAGGGTGACCCTTTGTCTCCACTTATGTTCAACCTGGTCTTCGACCGGTTGCTCAGGTCTCTACCAAGCGAGATTGGTGTCAGTGTCGGAAACGCCAGAACAAATGCAGCAGCGTTCGCGGATGATTTGATGCTGTTCGCTTCAACTCCGAAGGGCCTTCAAACTCTGCTGGATACCACGGTCGATTTCCTGTCGTCCGTCGGGCTTACCCTAAATGCTAATAAGTGTTTTACTATTAGTGTCAAGGGGCAACCGAAGCAGAAGTGTACTGTGATTGAATCACGGAGCTTCTGTATAGGTTTGCGCAAGTGTCCAGCACTGAAGCGTTCGGAAGAGTGGAAGTATCTCGGCATTAATTTCACTGCGGATGGGAGGGCCCGGTATAATCCGGCTGACGACCTAGGTCCGAAGCTAGATATAATATCGCGGTCCCCCCTGAAGCCACAGCAGAAGTTGTTCGCCCTCAGAACTGTCCTTATTCCACAGTTATATCACAAGCTAACCCTTGGTAGTGTGGCAATAGGCGTTTTGAGAAAGTGTGACAGACTGGTACGGTCGGTTGTGAGAAGATGGTTAGATCTTCCCATGGATGTGACAGTAGCATTCTTCCATGCTCCCCACGCTTGTGGGGGTCTCGGTGTTCCCTCAGTTCGAAGGACAGCCCCGATGCTGCGCATACAAAGGTTGGCTAGCATTAAATGGCCCCACCTCGAGCAATCCGAGGCGGCTAGCTCCTTCCTTAGTGCGGAAATTCGGAGGGCCCGGGATAGATGTCAGGTAACGGTCTCCGTGAGGCAGGGCGATATGCTCCAGACTCTCTTAAGGAGGAGGATTAATGGATCTGCAGAAGGGGTTTAGGCTGTAACTCATTAGCCATATCACAATGATTGTGAAAACAACTGTTGTGGTGTGCAGAGGGGGCCTCCGTAATTCGTTAGTCAGATCAAGTCGACTCATAGGCATCAATGCCCCACTTTAGTATGTGGCCTCCTCGTGGTGTCCTCCGGTTGCTCATCCGACGTATATTCGGGAGCAGCAAATATGAGCGGCGAAAGGGGCCATCGGGCTACCGACCCGATGGTTCTGAACAACTGATGGTGCCAATGAAAATGTAATGCCTCGGATAAATGTCATAATTCAAAACTCTCCTACGGTTTCCGTAGGAGCCCATCAGGGAGTGAACGTAGATGCTAATCCACTTGCTGGACATCTATGTGTGGAATGTGGCTGATCTTTTGGAACGAAGACCGGTTTAGGTGTCCACATGTCGCGTCAGCACAAAGACAGGCTTGATGAGCTTCGTACGCGTGTTGACGTGAAAGCCAGGTGGAGTGAAGAGGAATTGGCCATGATGGCGAGGAAGGAACTCGAGCTCATTGCAAATGGCGAGAGATTCATTAACAAAAAACTTGCGTTGCATTTCCAAGAACGCAGTGTCGATGCTATTAAAAAGTGTCGACAGAGGGATAATTATAAGGCAAAAATTGAGCAGCTAAGAGGGCAACCAGTTCTTATCCCCGAAGTTAATGAATCTCCTACCGTTACGCACCGCCCTAGTATACATGGGCTCGAACCTACCTCAATATCTAGGTCAGATCCAAACACTCCATCGATACATTCGAACGACGTCCTCATGCGGATGCTTCGGGGTTTACGCCCCGTTGAATGCAGTCGAACGTGGAGGGTCGAGGTTTTGCAATCCATCGTAGATGGGGCGCAAACTTCGGGCAAAGAAGCAACCCTCCAGTGCTTGTCCAACTATCTCCTGGAAGTATTTCCGCCACGGAACGAAGGTCCGGTTCCGGCGAGAGTTTATCCTGACCCTCGCAATAGGAGACAAAATAGAAGGCAGCAGTACGCTAGGGTTCAGCGTAACTGGGACAAGCACATAGGGAGATGCATTGGATCCTTGCTTGATGGACCCGACGAGTCGGTAATGCCACCAAAGGAGATCATGGAACCATACTGGAGAGAAGTAATGACGCAGCAGAGCCCATCCTCTTGCAACAGCGCTGTGCCTCAAATGGGTCACTTGCTTGAGGGTGTATGGTCACCGGTAACGTCAAGGGACCTGGTAATGCACAAAGTATCGTTAACTTCTTCTTCCGGACCGGACGGAATATCTCCAAAAACTGCCAGGAGTATTCCAAATGGTGTTATGCTTCGCATAATGAACCTGATCCTCTGGTGTGGCTAATTACCCACACTCTTCCGAATGTCCCTAACCGTTTTCATTCCGAAGACGGGGAGGGCCTCACGACCAGAAGACTTCCGTCCGATATCGGTGCCTTCCGTCGTAGTTAGACAACTCAATGCCATTTTGGCATCCCGGTTGACCTCATCAGTTGATTGGGATCCGCGTCAGCGGGGGTTTCTTCCGACGGTTGCGCCGATAACGCGACAATAGTCGACCTGATCCTAAGGGACCACCATAGACGCTTTGCGTCATGCTACATCGCGACATTGGATGTTAGCAAAGCGTTTGACTCCGTGTCTCACGCTGCGGTGATTGACACCCTAGCCGCATATGGTGCACCGAGGGGTCTAGTCGACTACGTACAGAGCACGTACGAGGGAGGTGGCACCTCTCTCAATGGTAGAGGCTGGAGATCACAGGAATTCGTCCCTGCTCGAGGCGTGAAGTAGGGTGACCCTTTGTCTCCACTTATGTTCAACCTGGTCTTCGACCGGTTGCTCAGGTCTCTACCAAGCGAGATTGGTGTCAGTGTCGGAAACGCCAGAACAAATGCAGCAGCGTTCGCGGATGATTTGATGCTGTTCGCTTCAACTCCGAAGGGCCTTCAAACTCTGTTGGATACCACGGTCGATTTCCTGTCGTCCGTCGGGCTTACCCTAAATGCTAATAAGTGTTTTACTATTAGCGTCAAGGGGCAACCGAAGCAGAAGTGTACTGTGATTGAATCACGGAGCTTCTGTATAGGTTTGCGCAAGTGTCCAGCACTGAAGCGTTCGGAAGAGTGGAAGTATCTCGGCATTAATTTCACTGCGGATGGGAGGGCCCGGTATAATCCGGCTGACGACCTAGGTCCGAAGCTAGATATAATATCGCGGTCCCCCCTGAAGCCACAGCAGAAGTTGTTCGCCCTCAGAACTGTCCTTATTCCACAGTTATATCACAAGCTAACCCTTGGTAGTGTGGCAATAGGCGTTTTGAGAAAGTGTGACAGACTGGTACGGTCGGTCGTGAGAAGATGGTTAGATCTTCCCATGGATGTGTCAGTAGCATTCTTCCATGCTCCCCACGCTTGTGGGGGTCTCGGTGTTCCCTCAGTTCGAAGGACAGCCCCGATGCTGCGCATACAAAGGTTGGCTAGCATTAAATGGCCCCACCTCGAGCAATCCGAGGCGGCTAGCTCCTTCCTTAGTGCGGAAATTCGGAGGGCCCGGGATAGATGTCAGGTAACGGGAGTTAATGCACTGGTTTCACGCCATGAGATTGACTTGTACTGGGCGAACAGATTGCACTCATCCGTTGATGGCAGCGGTCTCCGTGAGGCAGGGCGATATGCTCCAGACTCTCTTAAGGAGGAGGATTAATGGATCTGCAGAAGGGGTTTAGGCTGTAACTCATTAGCCATATCACAATGATTGTGAAAACAACTGTTGTGGTGTGCAGAGGGGGCCTCCGTAATTCGTTAGTCAGATCAAGTCGACTCATAGGCATCAATGCCCCACTTTAGTATGTGGCCTCCTCGTGGTGTCCTCCGGTTGCTCATCCGACGTATATTCGGGAGCAGCAAATATGAGCGGCGAAAGGGGCCATCGGGCTACCGACCCGATGGTTCTGAACAACTGATGGTGCCAATGAAAATGTAATGCCTCGGATAAATGTCATAATTCAAAACTCTCCTACGGTTTCCGTAGGAGCCCATCAGGGAGTGAACGTAGATGCTAATCCACTTGCTGGACATCTATGTGTGGAATGTGGCCGATCTTTTGGAACGAAGACCGGCTTAGGTGTCCACATGTCGCGTCAGCACAAAGACAGGCTTTATGAGCTTCGTACGCGAGTTGACGTAAAAGCCAGGTGGAGTGAAGAGGAATTGGCCATGATGGCGAAGAAGGAACTCGAGCTCATTGCAAATGGCGAGAGATTCATTAACAAAAAACTTGCGTTGCATTTCCAAGAACGCAGTGTCGATGCTATTAAAAAGTGTCGACAGAGGGATAATTATAAGGCAAAAATTGAGCAGCTAAGAGGGCAACCAGTTCTTATCCCCGAAGTTAATGAATCTCCTACCGTTACGCACCGCCCTAGTATACATGGGCTCGAACCTACCTCAATATCTAGGTCAGATCCAAACACTCCATCGATACATTCGAACGACGTCCTCATGCGGATGCTTCGGGGTTTACGCCCCGTTGAATGCAGTCGAACGTGGAGGGTCGAGGTTTTGCAATCCATCGTAGATGGGGCGCAAACTTCGGGCAAAGAAGCAACCCTCCAGTGCTTGTCCAACTATCTCCTGGAAGTATTTCCGCCACGGAACGAAGGTCCGGTTCCGGCGAGAGTTTATCCTGACCCTCGCAATAGGAGACAAAATAGAAGGCAGCAGTACGCTAGGGTTCAGCGTAACTGGGACAAGCACATAGGGAGATGCGTTGGATCCTTGCTTGATGGACCCGACGAGTCGGTAATGCCACCAAAGGAGATCATGGAACCATACTGGAGAGAAGTAATGACGCAGCAGAGCCCATCCTCTTGCAACAGCGCTGTGCTTCAAATGGGTCACTTGCTTGAGGGTGTATGGTCACCGGTAACGTCAAGGGACCTGGTAATGCACAAAGTATCGTTAACTTCTTCTTCCGGACCGGACGGAATATCTCCAAAAACTGCCAGGAGTATTCCAAATGGTGTTATGCTTCGCATAATGAACCTGATCCTCTGGTGTGGCTAATTACCCACACTCTTCCGAATGTCCCTAACCGTTTTCATTCCGAAGACGGGGAGGGCCTTACGACCAGAAGACTTCCGTCCGATATCGGTGCCTTCCGTCGTAGTTAGACAACTCAATGCCATTTTGGCATCCCCGTTTACCTCATCAGTTGATTGGGATCCGCGTCAGCGGGGGTTTCTTCCGACGGTTGCGCCGATAACGCGACAATAGTCGACCTGATCCTAAGGGACCACCATAGACGCTTTGCGTCATGCTACATCGCGACATTGGATGTTAGCAAAGCGTTTGACTCCGTGTCTCACGCTGCGGTGATTGACACCCTAGCCGCATATGGTGCACCGAGGGGTCTAGTCGACTACGTACAGAGCACGTACGAGGGAGGTGGCACCTCTCTCAATGGTAGAGGCTGGAGATCACAGGAATTCGTCCCTGCTCGAGGCGTGAAGTAGGGTGACCCTTTGTCTCCACTTATGTTCAACCTGGTCTTCGACCGGTTGCTCAGGTCTCTACCAAGCGAGATTGGTGTCAGTGTCGGAAACGCCAGAACAAATGCAGCAGCGTTCGCGGATGATTTGATGCTGTTCGCTTCAACTCCGAAGGGCCTTCAAACTCTGATGGATACCACGGTCGATTTCCTGTCGTCCGTCGGGCTTACCCTAAATGCTAATAAGTGTTTTACTATTAGCGTCAAGGGGCAACCGAAGCAGAAGTGTACTGTGATTGAATCACGGAGCTTCTGTATAGGTTTGCGCAAGTGTCCAGCATTGAAGCGTTCGGAAGAGTGGAAGTATCTCGGCATTAATTTCACTGCGGATGGGAGGGCCCGGTATAATCCGGCTGACGACCTAGGTCCGAAGCTAGATATAATATCGCGGTCCCCCCTGAAGCCACAGCAGAAGTTGTTCGCCCTCAGAACTGTCCTTATTCCACAGTTATATCACAAGCTAACCCTTGGTAGTGTGGCAATAGGCGTTTTGAGAAAGTGTGACAGACTGGTACGGTCGGTCGTGAGAAGATGGTTAGATCTTCCCATGGATGTGTCAGTAGCATTCTTCCATGCTCCCCACGCTTGTGGGGGTCTCGGTGTTCCCTCAGTTCGAAGGACAGCCCCGATGCTGCGCATACAAAGGTTGGCTAGCATTAAATGGCCCCACCTCGAGCAATCCGAGGCGGCCAGCTCCTTCCTTAGTGCGGAAATTCGGAGGGCCCGGGATAGATGTCAGGTAACGGGAGTTAATGCACTGGTTTCACGCCATGAGATTGACTTGTACTGGGCGAACAGATTGCACTCATCCGTTGATGGCAGCGGTCTCCGTGAGGCAGGGCGATATGCTCCAGACTCTCTTAAGGAGGAGGATTAATGGATCTGCAGAAGGGGTTTAGGCTGTAACTCATTAGCCATATCACAATGATTGTGAAAACAACTGTTGTGGTGTGCAGAGGGGGCCTCCGTAATTCGTTAGTCAGATCAAGTCGACTCATAGGCATCAATGCCCCACTTTAGTATGTGGCCTCCTCGTGGTGTCCTCCGGTTGCTCATCCGACGTATATTCGGGAGCAGCAAATATGAGCGGCGAAAGGGGCCATCGGGCTACCGACCCGATGGTTCTGAACAACTGATGGTGCCAATGAAAATGTAATGCCTCGGATAAATGTCATAATTCAAAACTCTCCTACGGTTTCCGTAGGAGCCCATCAGGGAGTGAACGTAGATGCTAATCCACTTGCTGGACATCTATGTGTGGAATGTGGCCGATCTTTTGGAACGAAGACCGGCTTAGGTGTCCACATGTCGCGTCAGCACAAAGACAGGCTTTATGAGCTTCGTACGCGAGTTGACGTAAAAGCCAGGTGGAGTGAAGAGGAATTGGCCATGATGGCGAAGAAGGAACTCGAGCTCATTGCAAATGGCGAGAGATTCATTAACAAAAAACTTGCGTTGCATTTCCAAGAACGCAGTGTCGATGCTATTAAAAAGTGTCGACAGAGGGATAATTATAAGGCAAAAATTGAGCAGCTAAGAGGGCAACCAGTTCTTATCCCCGAAGTTAATGAATCTCCTACCGTTACGCACCGCCCTAGTATACATGGGCTCGAACCTACCTCAATATCTAGGTCAGATCCAAACACTCCATCGATACATTCGAACGACGTCCTCATGCGGATGCTTCGGGGTTTACGCCCCGTTGAATGCAGTCGAACGTGGAGGGTCGAGGTTTTGCAATCCATCGTAGATGGGGCGCAAACTTCGGGCAAAGAAGCAACCCTCCAGTGCTTGTCCAACTATCTCCTGGAAGTATTTCCGCCACGGAACGAAGGTCCGGTTCCGGCGAGAGTTTATCCTGACCCTCGCAATAGGAGACAAAATAGAAGGCAGCAGTACGCTAGGGTTCAGCGTAACTGGGACAAGCACATAGGGAGATGCGTTGGATCCTTGCTTGATGGACCCGACGAGTCGGTAATGCCACCAAAGGAGATCATGGAACCATACTGGAGAGAAGTAATGACGCAGCAGAGCCCATCCTCTTGCAACAGCGCTGTGCTTCAAATGGGTCACTTGCTTGAGGGTGTATGGTCACCGGTAACGTCAAGGGACCTGGTAATGCACAAAGTATCGTTAACTTCTTCTTCCGGACCGGACGGAATATCTCCAAAAACTGCCAGGAGTATTCCAAATGGTGTTATGCTTCGCATAATGAACCTGATCCTCTGGTGTGGCTAATTACCCACACTCTTCCGAATGTCCCTAACCGTTTTCATTCCGAAGACGGGGAGGGCCTTACGACCAGAAGACTTCCGTCCGATATCGGTGCCTTCCGTCGTAGTTAGACAACTCAATGCCATTTTGGCATCCCCGTTTACCTCATCAGTTGATTGGGATCCGCGTCAGCGGGGGTTTCTTCCGACGGTTGCGCCGATAACGCGACAATAGTCGACCTGATCCTAAGGGACCACCATAGACGCTTTGCGTCATGCTACATCGCGACATTGGATGTTAGCAAAGCGTTTGACTCCGTGTCTCACGCTGCGGTGATTGACACCCTAGCCGCATATGGTGCACCGAGGGGTCTAGTCGACTACGTACAGAGCACGTACGAGGGAGGTGGCACCTCTCTCAATGGTAGAGGCTGGAGATCACAGGAATTCGTCCCTGCTCGAGGCGTGAAGCAGGGTGACCCTTTGTCTCCACTTATGTTCAACCTGGTTTTCGACCGGTTGCCCAGGTCTCTACCAAGCGAGATTGGTGTCAGTGTCGGAAACGCCAGAACAAATGCAGCAGCGTTCGCGGATGATTTGATGCTGTTCGCTTCAACTCCGAAGGGCCTTCAAACTCTGCTGGATACCACGGTCGATTTGCTGTCGTCCGTCGGGCTTACCCTAAATGCTAATAAGTGTTTTACTGTTAGCGTCAAGGGGCAACCGAAGCAGAAGTGTACTGTGATTGAATCACGGAGCTTCTGTATAGGTTTGCGCAAGTGTCCAGCACTGAAGCGTTCGGAAGAGTGGAAGTATCTCGACATTAATTTCACTGCGGATGGGAGGGCCCGGTATAATCCGGCTGACGATCTAGGTCCGAAGCTAGATATAATATCGCGGTCCCCCCTGAAGCCACAGCAGAAGTTGTTCGCCCTCAGAACTGTCCTTATTCCACAGTTATATCACAAGCTAACCCTTGGTAGTGTGGCAATAGGCGTTTTGAAAAAGTGTGACAGACTGGTACGGTCGGTCGTGAGAAGATGGTTAGATCTTCCCATGGATGTGTCAGTAGCATTCTTCCATGCTCCCCACGCTTGTGGGGGTCTCGGTGTTCCCTCAGTTCGAAGGACAGCCCCGATGCTGCGCATACAAAGGTTGGCTAGCATTAAATGGCCCCACCTCGAGCAATCCGAGGCGGCTAGCTCCTTCCTTAGTGCGGAAATTCGGAGGGCCCGGGATAGATGTCAGGTAACGGGAGTTAATGCACTGGTTTCACGCCATGAGATTGACTTGTACTGGGCGAACAGATTGCACTCATCCGTTGATGGCAGCGGTCTCCGTGAGGCAGGGCGATATGCTCCAGACTCTCTTAAGGAGGAGGATTAATGGATCTGCAGAAGGGGTTTAGGCTGTAACTCATTAGCCATATCACAATGATTGTGAAAACAACTGTTGTGGTGTGCAGAGGGGGCCTCCGTAATTCGTTAGTCAGATCAAGTCGACTCATAGGCATCAATGCCCCACTTTAGTATGTGGCCTCCTCGTGGTGTCCTCCGGTTGCTCATCCGACGTATATTCGGGAGCAGCAAATATGAGCGGCGAAAGGGGCCATCGGGCTACCGACCCGATGGTTCTGAACAACTGATGGTGCCAATGAAAATGTAATGCCTCGGATAAATGTCATAATTCAAAACTCTCCTACGGTTTCCGTAGGAGCCCATCAGGGAGTGAACGTAGATGCTAATCCACTTGCTGGACATCTATGTGTGGAATGTGGCTGATCTTTTGGAACGAAGACCGGCTTAGGTGTCCACATGTCGCGTCAGCACAAAGACAGGCTTGATGAGCTTCGTACGCGTGTTGACGTGAAAGCCAGGTGGAGTGAAGAGGAATTGGCCATGATGGCGAGGAAGGAACTCGAGCTCATTGCAAATTGCGAGAGATTCATTAACAAAAAACTTGCGTTGCATTTCCAAGAACGCAGTGTCGATGCTATTAAAATGTGTCGACAGAGGGACAATTATAAGGCAAAATTTGAGCAGCTAAGAGGGCAAGCAGTTCTTATCCCCGAAGTTAATGAATCTCCTACCGTTACGCACCGCCCTAGTATACATGGGCTCGAACCTACCTCAATATCTAGGTCAGATCCAAACACTCCATCGATACATTCGGACGACGTCCTCATGCGAATGCTTCGGGGTTTACGCCCCGTTGAATGCAGTCGAACGTGGAGGGTCGAGGTTTTGCAATCCATCGTAGATGGGGCGCAAACTTCGGGCAAAGAAGCAACCCTCCAGTGCTTGTCCAACTATCTCCTGGAAGTATTTCCGCCACGGAACGAAGGTCCGGTTCCGGCGAGAGTTTATCCTGACCCTCGCAATAGAAGGCAGCAGTACGCTAGGGTTCAGCGTAACTGGGACAAGCACATAGGGAGATGCATTGGATCCTTGCTTGATGGACCCGACGAGTCGGTAATGCCACCAAAGGAGATCATGGAACCATACTGGAGAGAAGTAATGACGCAGCAGAGCCCATCCTCTTGCAACAGCGCTGTGCCTCAAATGGGTCACTTGCTTGAGGGTGTATGGTCACCGGTAACGTCAAGGGACCTGGTAATGCAC
>JAWNOF010000020.1:0-43259 GCA_035046165.1 Drosophila rubida
ATAAAATCCCATTCCACCCATACTTTACTTATAAGGATATTGTAGGGTTCATTGTAATATTTTTTTTATTAATTACTTTAGTTTTAATTAATCCTAATTTATTGGGAGACCCTGATAATTTCATCCCCGCTAATCCTTTAGTAACTCCTGCCCATATCCAACCTGAATGATATTTTTTATTTGCATACGCAATTTTACGTTCTATTCCTAATAAATTAGGGGGAGTAATTGCTCTAGTTTTATCAATTGCAATTTTAATAATTTTACCTTTTTACAATTTAAGAAAATTCCGAGGAAATCAATTTTATCCTATTAACCAAATTTTATTCTGAGTTATAGTAGTAACAGTAATTTTATTAACTTGAATTGGAGCTCGGCCAGTTGAAGAACCTTATGTTTTAATTGGACAAATTCTTACAGTAATTTACTTTTTATACTACTTAATTAATCCTCTTGTTAATAAATGATGAGATAATTTATTAAATTAATTAAGTTAATGAGCTTGAATAAGCGTATGTTTTGAAAACATAAGATAGAAAATAATTTTCTATTAACTTTACTAAAATCAATTCATAACAATAAAGAAAATAATAAAATTTTAAACCCAATAAAAAACAATAAATAATTTAAAGAAAATGGTAAAAAACATTTTCAAGCTAAATATATAAGTTTATCATAACGAAACCGAGGTAAAGTACCCCGTACTCAAATAAATACAAATGAAATAAATGTTAACTTAATATAAAAAAATAATCTAAAAACATCTCTTCCTAAAAAAATTACACAAAATAATATACTTATAAATAAAATTCTTGCATACTCAGCTAAAAAAATTAAAGCAAATCCTCCTCTTCTATATTCTACATTAAACCCTGAAACTAACTCTGATTCCCCTTCAGCAAAATCAAAAGGAGTTCGGTTAGTTTCAGCTAAAGAAATTGTTAATCAAACTAAAGCTATAGGGAATAAAATTACTAAAAATCATATATAAATTTGATAATAATAAAAATATAAAAAATTATAACTTCCAATTAAAAACACAAATGATAATAAAATTAAAGCTAAACTAACTTCATAAGAAATTGTTTGAGCTACTGCGCGTAAACCCCCTAACAAGGCGTAATTAGAATTTGATGACCATCCAGCTACTATAACTGTATAAACTCCTAATCTAGTACAACATAAAAAAAATAAACCCCCTAAATTAAATGAATACAATTTAACAAAAAAAGGCATACATATTCAAACTACTAAAGATAAAAATAAAGAAAAAATTGGAGAAATATAATATCTTAAATAATTAGATAATAAAGGATAAGTTTGTTCCTTTGTAAATAACTTAATCGCATCACAAAAAGGTTGAGGAATTCCTATAATTCCAACTTTATTAGGACCTTTCCGAATTTGAATGTATCCTAAAACTTTCCGTTCTAATAAAGTTAAAAAAGCTACTCTTACTAACACACAAATAATTAATAACAAACTACCAATTAAGGATATAACTAATTCTATATAAAACAAGTACTATTTGTAAAAATTTTACATAAATAAATTCTAAATTTATTGCACTAATCTGCCAAAATAGCTCATAATTAATAATATTCTTTTTTAAAATATGATTATTTTAATATTTGGTCCTTTCGTACTAAAATATTATAATTAATTAAAGATAGAAACCAACCTGGCTTACGCCGGTTTGAACTCAGATCATGTAAGAATTTAAAAGTCGAACAGACTTAAAATTTGAACGGCTACACCCAAAATTATATCTTAATCCAACATCGAGGTCGCAATCTTTTTTATCGATATGAACTCTCCAAAAAAATTACGCTGTTATCCCTAAAGTAACTTAAATTTTTAATCAATACAACTGGATCAATAATTCATAAATTAATGATTTTATAAATTAAAAGTTTTTTAAATTTTAATATCACCCCAATAAAATATTTAAATTTATTTAAATAAAATTAATCTTTACAATAAAAATAAATTAAATATAAAGATTTATAGGGTCTTCTCGTCTTTTAATTTCATTTTAGCTTTTTGACTAAAAAATAAAATTCTAATAAAAATTAAAATGAAACAGTTAATATCTCGTCCAACCATTCATTCCAGCCTTCAATTAAAAGACTAATGATTATGCTACCTTTGCACAGTTAGGATACTGCGGCCATTTAAAATTTCAGTGGGCAGGTCAGACTTTAAATTTATTTCAAAAAGACATGTTTTTGTTAAACAGGCGAACATTATTTTTGCCGAATTCTTTATTTTAACTTTTCATTTTCATTTATTTTACAAAATAATATACTAATTTTATCATTATTACTAAATTTTAAAAATTAAAATTTATACCTCAATAAAAACTTAAAATATAATAAATAATTTATATTATAAAATAAATTATAACATATTTATTAACAATTGCTAATTCTAAACATATATTTTTTAAATATTTTTATTATTTTTAAAAATTTATTTTATAGCTTATCCCATAAAATATTAAAATTATAAAATATTTAATTAAAAAATTTTTTAAATAAATTTATAATTTCTGAATTAAATTCATTTCTTGAAAAACTAGATACCTTTAAAAACGAATAACATTTCATTTCTAATATAATATTTAAAATATTTTTATCACAATAACTTTAATATTATATTAACTCTTTTAAAATCGAGAAAAATATTTGTAAATATTTTTTATTTAATAAACACTGATACACAAGGTACAATAAATTAAATTTTCTTTCTTAATAAAAATTTTTCAAATTATTTCAATTTTCTTTTACAATACTATTTTACTATTATTAAATTTATTTTTTCTTTAAAAAATACTAAAACTATAAATATTATAATTATTTTTAATATTTTTAAACAATTACTAAAAAAATTAATAAATAAAATCTAATCAATTTATATTGATTTGCACAAAAATCTTTTCAATGTAAATGAAATGCTTTACTAAATAAGCTTTAAATTGTCATTCTAGATACACTTTCCAGTACATCTACTATGTTACGACTTATCTTACCTTAATAGTAAGAGCGACGGGCGATGTGTACATATTTTAGAGCTAAAATCAAATTATTAATCTTTATAATTTTACTACCAAATCCACCTTCAAAAATTTTTTCATAATTTTATCCGTTTAAATAAATTTATTGTAACCCATTAATACTCAAATATAAGCTACACCTTGATCTGATATAAATTTTAATAAAAATTATTGAATATTTTTATTCTTATAAAATATTCTGATAACGACGGTATATAAACTGATTACAAATTCAAGTAAGGTCCATCGTGGATTATCGATTACAAAACAGGTTCCTCTGGATAGACTAAAATACCGCCAAATTTTTTAAGTTTCAAGAACATAACTACTACTACTTAAGTATCAATATTTACATTTTAAATAATAGGGTATCTAATCCTAGTTTTTTATTAAAATTTTTAAGCTTCAATTAATGATTTTATAAAAATTTAAATTTAAAATTTCACTTAATAAATTTAATCTAATTTACATTTTAATCAATTTAACTTTTACTGAAAAAATTCATTTGTATAATTGGTGTAACCGCGATTGCTGGCACCAATTTTATCTATACTTTTTAATATTGCTATTTCTAAATTTCTTTAATTAATAAAATTAATTACTGCGAATTTAAACAAATTTATTAATTTTTAAAATTAATAAAAATTCTCACAAAAATTTACATATAAATCAAATTAATAACAAATTATTAAGCCAAAATAAAACTTTTATAATTTAATAAAATAAAAATAAATTTTTTATAACAATAATTAAAATTAAATTAAATATTAAAATTTTATAAAATTATAATAAAAATATTTATTTAACTAAGGCAATTTCTTATAATTAAATCTTTATTCAACTAAAAAATTTAATTTTTATTAATTTTTAAATTTATATTATTTTCAAAAATAATTTTATTTAAAATTCATAGATATATTAAATTTAATAATTTAAAAATTTTTATAATTTTTGTCCCAAATTTACATAATAAATAATTTTTTAATATACACCTTAATATAATTTTAAATAAAAATCTTTCGATAAAAAAGTTTTATCAACTTTTAAATAAATATTTTTTTTTAATCACTAAATCTGAAAATTAATAACCCCTAAATTTATAAATTAATTAAAATTTATAATTTTACTTATATAAATAATTTAATTTATAAATTTATTAATAAAATTAAAATTTTTATAAATAAATTAATTTAGTAAATTTAATAATTTTTTTTTGAAAACCTTTTCATAACATGAATGATTACAAAATTTTTATTAATATAATCAAAAATTTAATAATTTTTTTTAATCACTAAATCTGAAAAATTAAAAAGCCCTAAAAATTTATTTTTATGAATTAATAATTTAACCCCATAAGTTAATCTAATTTTTAATTTTTTATAAAATTCTTAAATTAAATAAATAATTAAATTTAATAAAATTTTTCTAAACTATTTTAAAAAATTGTAAATCTATTTACAAGAAAAATATAACCTTTAAACCTTTTGAATAACTTTTATAATTATTAACTCCAAAATTTAATCAATTCCCCTAAATTGATTAATTTATAAATTTTAAAAATAATTTGTGCAAAATTTTAAAATATTGTTCTAAAACAATTTCTTCATTTAAATAAATAAATTTAATAAAATTTATTCTTCAATTTATAATAAATTATAATATTATAAATTAATATAAAACTAATTAATTAAATTACATAATAAATTAATATTTAAACCCTAAGCCTTAAAATTTTAAATTTATTAAATAAACAAAACATAATTTTTTAAATAAATATAATAAAAATAATATAAATTTAAAAATTAATAAAAAACCTTCCTATTTTTTTTTTTGTAATAAAAATTTTAAAAATATAAAAGATAAATTTTAATTTATTAAAAAAATTAATTTTTTAAAAAAAAGTTGTATAACTAAGTTCTAAATTAATAGATAATCTATATATATATAAATGTTTAATATATCATGATATGGTTAACAATTTAAATAAAAAATTTCACAATCCAAAAATCGTCACAAATATGGTAAAAACTAATCTATATATAAAGATTTATCTAACAATTCTTTGGGATTCATAGATATATAATATATTTATAAATAATTATACATATCTATATATTTCTAACTGATTGAAGATTTATATTACATATATATCTATATAGAAAATTATAATTATTTACAAAAATTTCATAATTTAAAACTAAAAAATACTAAAATGTAATATTAAAGTTAAAAAAAATTCTATTTTTTTTTAGTAATTTTTTAAAAAAGTAATAGTAAAAAAAAAAATAATAATTTTTTAAAAAAAATGAATTGCCTGACAAAAGGATTACCTTGATAGGGTAAATCATGCGGTTGCTCGCATTCATTATAAATAGGTTTTCTTACAATTTTTTGTAAGGATTTATATTTAATAGAATTAAACTATTTCTAAAAGTATCAAAAACTTTTGTGCATCATACACTAAAATATATCTTAAAAAGATAAGCTAATTAAGCTATTGGGTTCATACCCCACTTATAAAGGTTATAATCCTTTTCTTTTTAATTTTTAACAATTCTTCAAAAATTTTATTTTTAATAATAATAATTACAGGAACGTTAATTACAGTTACATCTAATTCTTGGTTAGGTGCTTGAATAGGCTTAGAAATTAATTTATTATCTTTTATCCCCCTAATAAGAGACAGTAATAACTTAAAATCTACTGAAGCTTCATTAAAGTACTTCTTAACTCAAGCGTTAGCTTCAACTGTTCTATTATTTGCTGTAATTATACTTATGCTTAAAAATAATTTAAATTCAGAAATTAATAATTCTTTTATTTCAATAATTCTTTTGTCAACGTTATTAATAAAAAGAGGAGCGGCCCCTTTTCACTTTTGATTCCCAAATTTAATAGACGGTCTAACTTGAATAAACGCTTTAATATTAATAACTTGGCAAAAAATTGCCCCCTTAATATTAATTTCTTATTTAAATTTAAAAAATTTATTAATTATCAGAGTTATTCTATCAGTAATAGTAGGAGCACTTGGGGGTTTAAACCAAACCTCATTACGAAAATTAATAGCTTTTTCTTCAATTAACCATTTAGGGTGAATATTTAGAGCCATTATAATTAATGAAACATCTTGAATAATTTATTTTTTATTTTATTCATTTCTATCATTTACTTTAAGATTTATATTTCATATTTTTAATTTATTCCATTTAAATCAACTTTTTAGATGATTTTTTAATAGAAAAATTTTAAAATTTACTTTATTTATAAATTTTTTATCATTAGGAGGACTCCCCCCATTCATTGGATTTTTACCAAAATGAATTGTTATCCAACAATTAACATTTTGTCACCAATATTTTTTATTAGTCATTTTAATAATATCAACCTTAATTACATTATTTTTTTATCTCCGAATATGTTATTCTGCATTTATACTAAATTATTATGAAATTAATTGAATTTCAATTTTTCAATTTAATAAATTTAACATAAATTTATACTTAATTTTTAGATTTTTTTCTATTTTTGGGTTAATTTTAATTTCAATATTTTACGCAATATTATAAGGCTTTAAGTTAAATAAACTAATAGCCTTCAAAGCTGTAAATATAGGAATTCCCTTTAAGCCTTAGTAAATTTTTACTCCTTCAAAATTGCAGTTTGATATCATTATTGACTATAAGACCATGATTTGATTAAGAAGAATAATTCTTATAAATAGATTTACAATCTATTGCCTAAACTTCAGCCACTTAATCTTATCGCGACAATGGTTATTTTCAACAAATCATAAAGATATTGGAACTTTATATTTTATCTTTGGAGCATGAGCTGGTATAGTGGGGACATCTTTAAGAATTTTAATTCGAGCTGAATTAGGACACCCTGGAGCTTTAATCGGAGATGATCAAATTTATAATGTAATTGTAACAGCCCATGCTTTTGTAATAATTTTTTTTATAGTAATACCAATTATAATTGGAGGGTTTGGAAATTGATTAGTTCCATTAATATTAGGAGCCCCTGATATAGCATTCCCTCGAATAAATAATATAAGATTTTGACTTTTACCCCCTGCTTTAACATTATTATTAGTTAGAAGTATAGTTGAAAATGGAGCTGGAACAGGATGAACGGTTTACCCTCCTTTATCATCCGGGATTGCTCATGGAGGAGCATCAGTTGACTTAGCTATTTTTTCATTACATTTAGCTGGAATTTCTTCAATTTTAGGAGCTGTAAATTTTATTACAACTGTAATTAATATACGATCTTCAGGAATTACTTTTGACCGAATACCTTTATTCGTTTGATCTGTTGTAATTACAGCCCTATTATTATTATTATCATTACCTGTTTTAGCCGGGGCTATTACAATATTATTAACTGATCGAAACTTAAATACTTCATTTTTTGACCCAGCTGGAGGAGGAGACCCAATTTTATACCAACATTTATTTTGATTTTTTGGACACCCAGAAGTCTACATTTTAATTCTTCCTGGATTTGGAATAATTTCTCATATTATTAGACAAGAATCAGGTAAAAAGGAAACATTTGGATCTTTAGGAATAATTTACGCTATACTTGCTATTGGTTTATTAGGATTTATTGTGTGAGCTCATCATATATTTACTGTAGGGATAGATGTAGATACCCGAGCTTATTTTACTTCAGCTACTATAATTATTGCGGTACCAACTGGAATTAAAATTTTCAGATGATTAGCAACTTTACACGGAGCTCAACTTTCATACTCCCCTGCCATTTTATGGGCTTTAGGATTTGTATTCTTATTCACAGTAGGGGGATTAACAGGAGTTGTCTTGGCTAACTCATCTATTGATATTATTTTACATGATACATATTATGTAGTTGCCCACTTCCATTACGTTTTATCAATAGGAGCTGTATTTGCTATTATAGCAGGATTTATTCATTGATACCCTTTATTTACAGGATTAACATTAAATAATAAATGATTAAAAAGTCAATTTATTATTATATTTATTGGGGTAAATTTAACTTTCTTCCCTCAACATTTCCTTGGATTAGCAGGAATACCTCGACGTTACTCTGATTATCCAGATGCTTACACTACTTGAAATGTAGTTTCTACAATCGGTTCTTCAATTTCTTTATTAGGAATTTTATTTTTTTTCTATATTATTTGAGAAAGTTTAGTTTCTCAACGTCAAGTAATTTACCCAATTCAATTAAATTCATCAATTGAATGGTACCAAAATACTCCCCCAGCAGAACATAGTTATTCTGAACTTCCTTTACTAACTAATTAATTCTAATATGGCAGATTAGTGCAATGGATTTAAGCTCCATATATAAAGTATTTTAACTTTTATTAGAAATTAATGTCAACATGAGCTAATTTAGGTTTACAAGATAGAGCTTCTCCTTTAATAGAACAATTAATTTTTTTTCATGACCACGCTTTATTAATTTTAGTTATAATTACAGTTTTAGTAGGTTATTTAATATTTATACTTTTTTTCAATTCCTATATTAATCGATTTTTATTACATGGGCAATTAATTGAAATAATTTGAACAATTCTGCCAGCTATTATTTTAGTATTTATTGCTTTCCCTTCTCTACGACTTTTATATTTACTTGACGAAATTAATGAACCTTCAGTAACTTTAAAAAGAATTGGACACCAATGATATTGAAGTTATGAATATTCTGATTTTAATAACATCGAATTTGACTCTTATATAATTCCTACTAATGAACTTGAATCAGATGGATTTCGTCTTTTAGACGTTGATAATCGTATTGTACTACCTATAAATTCACAAATTCGAATTTTAGTTACAGCCGCAGATGTAATTCATTCATGAACAATCCCGGCATTAGGTGTAAAAGTTGATGGAACTCCTGGCCGATTAAATCAAACTAATTTTTTTATAAATCGACCAGGATTGTTTTACGGACAATGTTCAGAAATTTGTGGGGCTAATCATAGATTTATACCTATTGTAATTGAAAGAGTTCCCGTTAATTATTTTATTAAATGAATTTCAAAGAATTTAAATTCATCATTAGATGACTGAAAGCAAGTACTGGTCTCTTAAACCATTTTATAGTAAATTAGCACTTACTTCTAATGATCTTAAAAAATTAGTTAAACTTATAACATTAGTATGTCAAACTAAAATTATTAATTTTTTAATATTTTTTAATCCCACAAATAGCTCCGATTAGATGACTTTTATTATTTATTTTTTTTACTATTGTATTTTTACTATTTTGTTCAATGAACTATTACTCTTATATACCATCTTCACCTTCATCAACTGAATTAAAAAATATAAGTTTAAATTCAATAAATTGAAAATGATAACAAATTTATTTTCTGTATTTGACCCTTCAGCAATTTTTAACCTTTCTTTAAATTGATTAAGAACATTCATTGGACTTTTGCTAATTCCTTCAATCTATTGATTAATACCTTCTCGCCATAATATTTTTTGAAATGCAATTTTAACAACTTTACATAAAGAATTTAAAACATTGCTAGGACCTTCAAGTCATAATGGGTCAACATTTATTTTTATTTCTTTATTTTCTTTAATTTTATTTAATAATTTTATAGGATTATTTCCTTATATTTTTACAAGAACAAGTCATTTAACGTTAACATTAACTTTAGCATTGCCATTGTGACTCTCTTTTATAATTTATGGATGAATTAATCATACACAACATATATTCGCTCATTTAGTCCCTCAAGGAACTCCTGCAATTTTAATACCTTTTATAGTGTGTATTGAAACTATTAGAAATGTTATTCGACCTGGAACTTTAGCCGTACGTTTAACAGCTAATATAATTGCAGGGCATCTTCTTTTAACTCTATTGGGAAATACCGGTCCATCAATATCCTACATTCTTGTATCTTTCTTATTAATTGGGCAAATTGCTTTATTAGTTTTAGAATCGGCAGTAGCTATAATTCAATCTTATGTATTTGCTGTTTTAAGAACACTTTATTCTAGAGAAGTAAATTAATAATTATTATTCATAATGTCTACACATTCAAATCACCCATTTCATTTAGTTGATTACAGCCCATGACCACTAACAGGAGCAATTGGGGCTATAACAACTGTTTCAGGTATAATTAAATGATTTCATCAATATGATACTTCTTTATTTTTTTTAGGAAATATAATTACAATTTTAACTGTTTACCAATGATGACGGGATGTATCTCGAGAAGGAACATACCAAGGTCTTCATACTTATGCTGTAACAATTGGCTTACGATGAGGTATAATTTTATTTATTTTATCAGAAGTTTTATTTTTTGTAAGATTTTTCTGAGCTTTTTTTCACAGAAGACTTTCTCCTGCAATTGAACTTGGAGCATCGTGACCCCCTATAGGAATTGTTTCTTTTAATCCATTCCAAATTCCTTTATTAAATACTGCAATTTTATTAGCTTCTGGTGTTACAGTAACTTGAGCTCACCATAGTTTAATAGAAAATAATCATTCACAAACTACTCAAGGTTTATTTTTTACTGTCCTTTTAGGAGTTTATTTTACAATTCTTCAAGCTTATGAATATATTGAAGCTCCTTTCACAATTGCTGATTCAGTTTATGGATCAACATTTTTTATAGCTACAGGATTTCACGGAATTCATGTATTAATTGGAACAACATTCTTATTAGTATGTTTACTACGACATTTAAATAACCACTTTTCAAAAGCCCACCATTTTGGGTTTGAAGCTGCTGCTTGATACTGACATTTTGTCGATGTAGTTTGATTATTCTTATATATCACAATTTACTGATGAGGAGGCTAATTTTAAATAATTATCTATATAGTATAAAAGTATATTTGACTTCCAATCATAAGGTCTATTAATAATAGTATAGATAATTTATTCTGTTATTTTTATTTCATCAATTATTTTAACAATTTCAATTATTGTTATAGCTTTAGCCTCAATTTTATCGAAAAAAACTCTCGTAGATCGAGAAAAAAGATCCCCTTTTGAATGTGGATTTGATCCTAAATCTTCCTCTCGCCTACCTTTTTCTTTACGATTTTTTTTAATCACAATTATTTTTTTAATTTTTGATGTAGAAATTGCCCTTATTTTACCAATAATCTTAATTTTTAAATTTTCAAATTTACTAATTTGGACCCTAACTTCAATTATTTTTATTTTAATTTTATTAATTGGACTATACCATGAATGAAATCAAGGAATATTAAATTGAACAAATTAACTAGGGTTGTAGTTAATTATAACATTTGATTTGCATTCAAAAAGTATTGATTTTTCAATCTACCTTAAAGAATATGAAGCGATTAATTGCAATTAGTTTCGACCTAATCTTAGGTAAATTTACCCTTATTCTTTTAATTGAAGCCAAAATTGAGGCTTATCACTGTTAATGATAGAACTGAGTTATTACTCCAATTAAGGAAGTATGGTGATCAAGTAAAAGCTGCTAACTTTTTTCTTTTAATGGTTAAATTCCATTTATACTTCTATTTATATAGTTTAATGTAAAACTTTACATTTTCATTGTAAAAATAAAAATTATTTTTTTTTATAAATTACTAAAAATAATTCACTATATTCAAAGATTAAATAATCTCCATAACATCTTCAGTGTCATACTCTAAATATAAGCTATTTGAATAAAAAAATAATAAAAAATTAAATAAAACTAAAACTCAAAATACAAATATTAATAAATAAATTTTTAAATTATTATTGTGGGCATATATTAAAACTTGAGAATAATTAACTAATTTTTGGTATAAATGTTGACCACCGAAATATTCTGATCAACCTTGATCAAAACTTTTCACAACAATTTGACCATAATTTAATGGATAAAAAATTAATCCGTAAGTTCTAATATAAGGTATAAATCATATTGAACCTAAAAATATTGTTAAATTATAATTTTTAAAAGATTTATTTAAACTAAATAAACTTATAAAAGAAATTAAATAACCTCTAACTCCCCCAACTACACAAACAAATAAAGTTAATATTTTTATATTTAAAGGTAAACAAATTATATAAGGTACCGGAAAAATTAACCAATTAAGTATTCTTCCTCCAATAATTCTTATAAATAATAATCCTAATATCCCACGTAATATAACTCAACCTTCATCATTCAGTATATTTAATCTTCTACAATTTAAGTCCCCTGTTATAGAATAATAAACTAACCGAAAAGAATAACATACTGTTAGCCCAGTTGAAAAAAAATATAAAAAAAAAGAAAATATATTAATATTACTAATTATAACTACTTCTAAAATTATATCCTTAGAATAAAACCCTGCTAAAAATGGTATTCCACATAAGGCCAGATTAGAAACATTAAAACAAGCTGAAGTCAATGGTATATGAATTCTTAACCCCCCTATTAATCGAATATCTTGAGAATTATTTATATTATGAATAATTGCCCCAGCACATATAAATAGTAAAGCCTTAAAGAGAGCATGAGTTAATAAATGAAATATAGCTAATTTATAAAATCCTATTGATAAAATTCTTATTATTAGTCCAAGCTGACTTAATGTTGACAAAGCAATAATTTTTTTTAAATCAAATTCAAAATTAGCCCCTAACCCAGCTATAAATATTGTTAAACCTGATAATAAAAGTAATAATTGGCCCAATCAGGAATTTCTTAATAAAATATTAAACCGAATTAATAAATATACACCAGCAGTTACCAATGTTGATGAATGTACAAGAGCAGAAACAGGAGTTGGGGCTGCTATTGCCGCAGGTAACCAAGAAGAAAAAGGAATTTGAGCTCTTTTTGTTATAGCAGCTAGTATAACTAACCCGCCAATTAATAGTATAACAAATTCATTTTGTATAATTTCTAAATAAAAAATATAATTTCAACTACCATAATTTAATATTCAAGCAATTGCTAATAACAATGCTACATCCCCAATTCGATTTGATAGAGCTGTTAATATGCCTGCATTATATGATTTTACATTTTGAAAATAAATTACTAAACAATACGAAACTAACCCTAAACCATCTCATCCTAATAAAATTCTTACAAGATTTGGTCTAATAATTAATAATATTATAGACAAAACAAATATTAAAACTAATATAATAAACCGATTAATATTAACATCTCTACTTATATACTCCTTTCTATAAAAAATCACCAAAGATGCAATTATTAAAACAAATGACATAAATAAAAGTCTTATTCAATCAAATAAAAAAGTTATTACAATTCTTAATGAATTCAAAGAAACTACTTCCCATTCAATAAAATAAACTAAATTATTTAATAAAAAATATAAACTTATAATAAAAAAAGTAATTCTAATAGAAATTAAATTTATAAATCTAATTCTACAAATTGATAAATATTTCACGATCTAAAATGAATAAATTCATATCACTAACACCACAAATTAGTATTTTTTTTAAACTATTTAAATATAATCATAGTATACATATTTCTCTTTTTAAAATTAATAAATTTAAAGGCAATCAATGTAAAAATATTAATAAATATTCACGGATTTTACCCCCTCTGAAGGAATAAACCCCAGAAAAAATTTTTCCATGTTGTCTAAAAGAATATAAATATAGAGTATAAGCAGCTCTAAAAAAAGATAATAAAGATAATATAATTATAGAAACTCAAGATCAAGAAACAATTCTATTTAATAAAGAAATTTCTCCTAATAAATTTAAAGTTGGTGGCGCAGCTATATTCGCAGATCTTAAAAGAAATCACCATAATGCTATTGCAGGTATAAAATTTAAAAGCCCCTTATTAATTAATAAACTTCGTCTTCCTAATCGTTCATAAGAAACATTAGCTAAACAAAATAGCCCTGAAGAACATAATCCATGAGCAATTATTAATCTATAAGAACCACATAACCCTCAATATCTTATAGTTAAAAGTCCTGCTAAAACAATACCCATATGAGCAACTGAAGAATATGCAATTAAAGCCTTTAAATCAGTTTGACGTAAACATACAAATCTAACTAATACACCTCCTACTAAACTAATTCTAACCCATACAAATCTATATTTTATATTTATTAATTGAAGTAATGAAATCACTCGTAATATCCCATAACCTCCTAATTTTAGTATAATTCCAGCTAAAATTATTGACCCAGAAACAGGAGCTTCAACATGAGCTTTTGGCAATCATAAATGAACCAAAAATATTGGTATTTTAACTAAAAAAGCACATATTATACAAAAATATAATAAATCATAATTAAATATATAATTATTTATTAAATAAAAATTTATTGTACCCATTTTATTTATTAAATAAAAAATACCAATTAATATAGGTAATGATACTAATAAAGTATAAAATAATAAATAAATTCCAGCTTGTAAACGTTCTGGTTGATATCCCCAACCCAAAATTAAAAATAATGTTGGAATTAATCTTCTTTCAAAAAATAAATAAAATATAAATAAATTTATTCTTCTAAAAGTTAATACTAATAGTAATAAAAGTATTACAACATTTAATAAAAATAAATTTTTATAATTATTATATTTATTAACACTTTCTCTAGCCAATAATATTAATGAACAAATTCATAATCTTAATAAAATTAATCCATAAGAAAGTATATCACACCCTAAGAAATATGAAATTTCTTTTCAATAATTAGAGAATTTATTTATTAATAAAAAAATAAATCTAACAAAAAATAATATAACCTGTACCATTCAATATATTTTATTAATAAAACAAATTGGTGAAATAAACAATAAAAAAAAAATTAATTTTAACATTATATAATTCTAAAAGATTGAAAATAATCATTCCCATGAGTTCGAATTATAGACACTAAAATTGATAGCCCTAAAGCACCTTCACAAACTCTAAAAGTTAAAAATATTATGCTAAAATAATTTTCAAAATTTATTAAATTTAAATAAATAAATAATATTAAAAATAACACTAACACAATAAATTCTAATCTTAAAAGCATTGAAAGTAAATGTTTACGATTTGAAACAAAACAAAATAAACCTAAAGTAAATAATACAATTAAAAAACTTCAGTATAAAATTATAATCATTAGTTTTAATGTTTTAATAGTTTAATAAAAACATTGGTCTTGTAAATCAAAAATAAGATTAATTCTTTTAAAACTTCAAGAGAAAAGAATTTCTTTTTCATTAATCCCCAAAATTAATATTTTAAAATAAACTACCTCTTGATATTCTACAATTAATTATTTACTCTTTAATTTTTTTAACAACAATTATTTTTATTAACATAATTCACCCATTAGCCATAGGATTAACTTTACTAATTCAAACAATTTTTATTTGTTTAATTACCGGAACTATATCTAAATCTTTTTGATTTTCTTATATTCTTTTTTTAATTTTTTTAGGGGGTATATTAGTTTTATTTATTTATGTAACCTCTTTAGCTTCTAATGAAATATTTAATCTTTCAATTAAATTAACAATATTTTTTTTATCCTTTTTTTTATTTCTTTAATTATATCTTACTTTATTGACAAAAATTCTTTAATTTTAATATTTACAAATAATGAAATAATAGAAATTTCTCAAATAAATTCATACTTAACAGAAAATGCTATTTCTTTAAACAAATTGTACAATTTTCCAACTAATTTTATTACAATTCTTTTAATAAATTATTTATTAATTACCTTAATTGTAGTAGTAAAAATTACTAATTTAAAAAAAGGCCCACTTCGAATTATAAACTAATGAATAAACCTTTACGAACCTCCCATCCTTTATTTAAAATTGCTAATAATGCATTAGTTGATTTACCTGCCCCTATCAATATTTCAAGCTGATGAAATTTTGGATCTTTACTTGGATTATGTTTAATTATCCAAATTTTAACTGGTTTATTTTTAGCTATACATTATACTGCAGATGTAAATTTAGCATTTTATAGTGTTAATCATATTTGTCGTGATGTAAACTTTGGTTGATTACTACGAACAATACACGCTAACGGAGCATCATTTTTTTTTATTTGTATTTATTTACATGTTGGACGAGGTATATATTATGGATCATATCTATATACCCCGACTTGATTAGTAGGAGTAATTATTTTATTTTTAGTAATAGGAACTGCTTTTATAGGGTATGTATTACCTTGAGGACAAATATCATTTTGAGGAGCTACTGTTATTACAAATTTATTATCGGCTATCCCATATTTAGGTATTGATTTAGTCCAATGAGTATGAGGAGGATTTGCAGTAGATAACGCAACTTTAACTCGATTTTTTACATTTCATTTTATTTTACCTTTCATTGTTTTAGCAATAACTATAATTCACCTATTATTTTTACACCAAACTGGTTCTAATAACCCAATAGGAATTAATTCAAATATTGATAAAATCCCATTCCACCCATACTTTACTTATAAGGATATTGTAGGGTTCATTGTAATATTTTTTTTATTAATTACTTTAGTTTTAATTAATCCTAATTTATTGGGAGACCCTGATAATTTCATCCCCGCTAATCCTTTAGTAACTCCTGCCCATATCCAACCTGAATGATATTTTTTATTTGCATACGCAATTTTACGTTCTATTCCTAATAAATTAGGGGGAGTAATTGCTCTAGTTTTATCAATTGCAATTTTAATAATTTTACCTTTTTACAATTTAAGAAAATTCCGAGGAAATCAATTTTATCCTATTAACCAAATTTTATTCTGAGTTATAGTAGTAACAGTAATTTTATTAACTTGAATTGGAGCTCGGCCAGTTGAAGAACCTTATGTTTTAATTGGACAAATTCTTACAGTAATTTACTTTTTATACTACTTAATTAATCCTCTTGTTAATAAATGATGAGATAATTTATTAAATTAATTAAGTTAATGAGCTTGAATAAGCGTATGTTTTGAAAACATAAGATAGAAAATAATTTTCTATTAACTTTACTAAAATCAATTCATAACAATAAAGAAAATAATAAAATTTTAAACCCAATAAAAAACAATAAATAATTTAAAGAAAATGGTAAAAAACATTTTCAAGCTAAATATATAAGTTTATCATAACGAAACCGAGGTAAAGTACCCCGTACTCAAATAAATACAAATGAAATAAATGTTAACTTAATATAAAAAAATAATCTAAAAACATCTCTTCCTAAAAAAATTACACAAAATAATATACTTATAAATAAAATTCTTGCATACTCAGCTAAAAAAATTAAAGCAAATCCTCCTCTTCTATATTCTACATTAAACCCTGAAACTAACTCTGATTCCCCTTCAGCAAAATCAAAAGGAGTTCGTTAGTTTCAGCTAAAGAAATTGTTAATCAAACTAAAGCTATAGGGAATAAAATTACTAAAAATCATATATAAATTTGATAATAATAAAAATATAAAAAATTATAACTTCCAATTAAAAACACAAATGATAATAAAATTAAAGCTAAACTAACTTCATAAGAAATTGTTTGAGCTACTGCGCGTAAACCCCCTAACAAGGCGTAATTAGAATTTGATGATCACCCAGCAACTATAACTGTATAAACACCTAATCTAGTACAACATAAAAAAATAAACCCCCTAAATTAAATGAATATAATTTAACAAAAAAAGGTATACACATTCAAACTACTAAAGATAAAAATAAAGAAAAAATTGGAGAAATATAATATCTTAAATAATTAGATAATAAAGGATAAGTTTGTTCCTTTGTAAATAACTTAATCGCATCACAAAAAGGTTGAGGAATTCCTATAATTCCAACTTTATTAGGACCTTTCCGAATTTGAATGTATCCTAAAACTTTCCGTTCTAATAAAGTTAAAAAAGCTACTCTTACTAACACACAAATAATTAATAACAAACTACCAATTAAGGATATAACTAATTCTATATAAAACAAGTACTATTTGTAAAAATTTTACATAAATAAATTCTAAATTTATTGCACTAATCTGCCAAAATAGCTCATAATTAATAATATTCTTTTTTAAAATATGATTATTTTAATATTTGGTCCTTTCGTACTAAAATATTATAATTAATTAAAGATAGAAACCAACCTGGCTTATGCTGGTTTGAACTCAGATCATGTAAGAATTTAAAAGTTGAACAGACTTAAAATTTGAACGGCTACACCCAAAATTATATCTTAATCCAACATCGAGGTCGCAATCTTTTTTATCGATATGAACTCTCCAAAAAAATTACGCTGTTATCCCTAAAGTAACTTAAATTTTTAATCAATACAACTGGATCAATAATTCATAAATTAATGATTTTATAAATTAAAAGTTTTTTAAATTTTAATATCACCCCAATAAAATATTTAAATTTATTTAAATAAAATTAATCTTTACAATAAAAATAAATTAAATATAAAGATTTATAGGGTCTTCTCGTCTTTTAATTTCATTTTAGCTTTTTGACTAAAAAATAAAATTCTAATAAAAATTAAAATGAAACAGTTAATATCTCGTCCAACCATTCATTCCAGCCTTCAATTAAAAGACTAATGATTATGCTACCTTTGCACAGTTAGGATACTGCGGCCATTTAAAATTTCAGTGGGCAGGTCAGACTTTAAATTTATTTCAAAAAGACATGTTTTTGTTAAACAGGCGAACATTATTTTTGCCGAATTCTTTATTTTAACTTTTCATTTTCATTTATTTTACAAAATAATATACTAATTTTATCATTATTACTAAATTTTAAAAATTAAAATTTATACCTCAATAAAAACTTAAAATATAATAAATAATTTATATTATAAAATAAATTATAACATATTTATTAACAATTGCTAATTCTAAACATATATTTTTTAAATATTTTTATTATTTTTAAAAATTTATTTTATAGCTTATCCCATAAAATATTAAAATTATAAAATATTTAATTAAAAAATTTTTTAAATAAATTTATAATTTCTGAATTAAATTCATTTCTTGAAAAACTAGATACCTTTAAAAACGAATAACATTTCATTTCTAATATAATATTTAAAATATTTTTATCACAATAACTTTAATATTATATTAACTCTTTTAAAATCGAGAAAAATATTTGTAAATATTTTTTATTTAATAAACACTGATACACAAGGTACAATAAATTAAATTTTCTTTCTTAATAAAAATTTTTCAAATTATTTCAATTTTCTTTTACAATACTATTTTACTATTATTAAATTTATTTTTTCTTTAAAAAATACTAAAACTATAAATATTATAATTATTTTTAATATTTTTAAACAATTACTAAAAAAATTAATAAATAAAATCTAATCAATTTATATTGATTTGCACAAAAATCTTTTCAATGTAAATGAAATGCTTTACTAAATAAGCTTTAAATTGTCATTCTAGATACACTTTCCAGTACATCTACTATGTTACGACTTATCTTACCTTAATAGTAAGAGCGACGGGCGATGTGTACATATTTTAGAGCTAAAATCAAATTATTAATCTTTATAATTTTACTACCAAATCCACCTTCAAAAATTTTTTCATAATTTTATCCGTTTAAATAAATTTATTGTAACCCATTAATACTCAAATATAAGCTACACCTTGATCTGATATAAATTTTAATAAAAATTATTGAATATTTTTATTCTTATAAAATATTCTGATAACGACGGTATATAAACTGATTACAAATTCAAGTAAGGTCCATCGTGGATTATCGATTACAAAACAGGTTCCTCTGGATAGACTAAAATACCGCCAAATTTTTTAAGTTTCAAGAACATAACTACTACTACTTAAGTATCAATATTTACATTTTAAATAATAGGGTATCTAATCTAGTTTTTTATTAAAATTTTTAAGCTTCAATTAATGATTTTATAAAAATTTAAATTTAAAATTTCACTTAATAAATTTAATCTAATTTACATTTTAATCAATTTAACTTTTACTGAAAAAATTCATTTGTATAATTGGTGTAACTGTGATTGCTGGCACCAATTTTATCTATACTTTTTAATATTGCTATTTCTTAAATTTCTTTAATTAATAAAATTAATTACTGCGAATTTAAACAAATTTATTAATTTTTAAAATTAATAAAAATTCTCACAAAAATTTACATATAAATCAAATTAATAACAAATTATTAAGCCAAAATAAAACTTTTATAATTTAATAAAATAAAAATAAATTTTTTATAACAATAATTAAAATTAAATTAAATATTAAAATTTTATAAAATTATAATAAAAATATTTATTTAACTAAGGCAATTTCTTATAATTAAATCTTTATTCAACTAAAAAATTTAATTTTTATTAATTTTTAAATTTATATTATTTTCAAAAATAATTTTATTTAAAATTCATAGATATATTAAATTTAATAATTTAAAAATTTTTATAATTTTTGTCCCAAATTTACATAATAAATAATTTTTTAATATACACCTTAATATAATTTTAAATAAAAATCTTTCGATAAAAAAGTTTTATCAACTTTTAAATAAATATTTTTTTTTAATCACTAAATCTGAAAATTAATAACCCCTAAATTTATAAATTAATTAAAATTTATAATTTTACTTATATAAATAATTTAATTTATAAATTTATTAATAAAATTAAAATTTTTATAAATAAATTAATTTAGTAAATTTAATAATTTTTTTTTGAAAACCTTTTCATAACATGAATGATTACAAAATTTTTATTAATATAATCAAAAATTTAATAATTTTTTTTAATCACTAAATCTGAAAAATTAAAAAGCCCTAAAAATTTATTTTTATGAATTAATAATTTAACCCCATAAGTTAATCTAATTTTTAATTTTTTATAAAATTCTTAAATTAAATAAATAATTAAATTTAATAAAATTTTTCTAAACTATTTTAAAAAATTGTAAATCTATTTACAAGAAAAATATAACCTTTAAACCTTTTGAATAACTTTTATAATTATTAACTCCAAAATTTAATCAATTCCCCTAAATTGATTAATTTATAAATTTTAAAAATAATTTGTGCAAAATTTTAAAATATTGTTCTAAAACAATTTCTTCATTTAAATAAATAAATTTAATAAAATTTATTCTTCAATTTATAATAAATTATAATATTATAAATTAATATAAAACTAATTAATTAAATTACATAATAAATTAATATTTAAACCCTAAGCCTTAAAATTTTAAATTTATTAAATAAACAAAACATAATTTTTTAAATAAATATAATAAAAATAATATAAATTTAAAAATTAATAAAAAACCTTCCTATTTTTTTTTTGTAATAAAAATTTTAAAAATATAAAAGATAAATTTTAATTTATTAAAAAAATTAATTTTTTAAAAAAAAGTTGTATAACTAAGTTCTAAATTAATAGATAATCTATAAATATATAAATGTTTAATATATCATGATATGGTTAACAATTTAAATAAAAAATTTCACAATCCAAAAATCGTCACAAATATGGTAAAACTAATCTATATATAAAGATTTATCTAACAATTCTTTGGGATTCATAGATATGTATAATTATTTATAAATATATTATATATCTATGAATCCCAAAGAATTGTTAGATAAATCTTTATATATAGATTAGTTTTTACCATATTTGTGACGATTTTTGGATTGTGAAATTTTTTATTTAAATTGTTAACCATATCATGATATATTAAACATTTATATATATATAGATTATCTATTAATTTAGAACTTAGTTATACAACTTTTTTTTAAAAAATTAATTTTTTTAATAAATTAAAATTTATCTTTTATATTTTTAAAATTTTTATTACAAAAAAAAAATAGGAAGGTTTTTTATTAATTTTTAAATTTATATTATTTTTATTATATTTATTTAAAAAATTATGTTTTGTTTATTTAATAAATTTAAAATTTTAAGGCTTAGGGTTTAAATATTAATTTATTATGTAATTTAATTAATTAGTTTTATATTAATTTATAATATTATAATTTATTATAAATTGAAGAATAAATTTTATTAAATTTATTTATTTAAATGAAGAAATTGTTTTAGAACAATATTTTAAAATTTTGCACAAATTATTTTTAAAATTTATAAATTAATCAATTTAGGGGAATTGATTAAATTTTGGAGTTAATAATTATAAAAGTTATTCAAAAGGTTTAAAGGTTATATTTTTCTTGTAAATAGATTTACAATTTTTTAAAATAGTTTAGAAAAATTTTATTAAATTTAATTATTTATTTAATTTAAGAATTTTATAAAAAATTAAAAATTAGATTAACTTATGGGGTTAAATTATTAATTCATAAAAATAAATTTTTAGGGCTTTTTAATTTTTCAGATTTAGTGATTAAAAAAAATTATTAAATTTTTGATTATATTAATAAAAATTTTGTAATCATTCATGTTATGAAAAGGTTTTCAAAAAAAAATTATTAAATTTACTAAATTAATTTATTTATAAAAATTTTAATTTTATTAATAAATTTATAAATTAAATTATTTATATAAGTAAAATTATAAATTTTAATTAATTTATAAATTTAGGGGTTATTAATTTTCAGATTTAGTGATTAAAAAAAAATATTTATTTAAAAGTTGATAAAACTTTTTTATCGAAAGATTTTTATTTAAAATTATATTAAGGTGTATATTAAAAAATTATTTATTATGTAAATTTGGGACAAAAATTATAAAAATTTTTAAATTATTAAATTTAATATATCTATGAATTTTAAATAAAATTATTTTTGAAAATAATATAAATTTAAAAATTAATAAAAATTAAATTTTTTAGTTGAATAAAGATTTAATTATAAGAAATTGCCTTAGTTAAATAAATATTTTTATTATAATTTTATAAAATTTTAATATTTAATTTAATTTTAATTATTGTTATAAAAAATTTATTTTTATTTTATTAAATTATAAAAGTTTTATTTTGGCTTAATAATTTGTTATTAATTTGATTTATATGTAAATTTTTGTGAGAATTTTTATTAATTTTAAAAATTAATAAATTTGTTTAAATTCGCAGTAATTAATTTTATTAATTAAAGAAATTTAGAAATAGCAATATTAAAAAGTATAGATAAAATTGGTGCCAGCAATCGCGGTTACACCAATTATACAAATGAATTTTTTCAGTAAAAGTTAAATTGATTAAAATGTAAATTAGATTAAATTTATTAAGTGAAATTTTAAATTTAAATTTTTATAAAATCATTAATTGAAGCTTAAAAATTTTAATAAAAAACTAGGATTAGATACCCTATTATTTAAAATGTAAATATTGATACTTAAGTAGTAGTAGTTATGTTCTTGAAACTTAAAAAATTTGGCGGTATTTTAGTCTATCCAGAGGAACCTGTTTTGTAATCGATAATCCACGATGGACCTTACTTGAATTTGTAATCAGTTTATATACCGTCGTTATCAGAATATTTTATAAGAATAAAAATATTCAATAATTTTTATTAAAATTTATATCAGATCAAGGTGTAGCTTATATTTGAGTATTAATGGGTTACAATAAATTTATTTAAACGGATAAAATTATGAAAAAATTTTTGAAGGTGGATTTGGTAGTAAAATTATAAAGATTAATAATTTGATTTTAGCTCTAAAATATGTACACATCGCCCGTCGCTCTTACTATTAAGGTAAGATAAGTCGTAACATAGTAGATGTACTGGAAAGTGTATCTAGAATGACAATTTAAAGCTTATTTAGTAAAGCATTTCATTTACATTGAAAAGATTTTTGTGCAAATCAATATAAATTGATTAGATTTTATTTATTAATTTTTTTAGTAATTGTTTAAAAATATTAAAAATAATTATAATATTTATAGTTTTAGTATTTTTTAAAGAAAAAATAAATTTAATAATAGTAAAATAGTATTGTAAAAGAAAATTGAAATAATTTGAAAAATTTTTATTAAGAAAGAAAATTTAATTTATTGTACCTTGTGTATCAGTGTTTATTAAATAAAAAATATTTACAAATATTTTTCTCGATTTTAAAAGAGTTAATATAATATTAAAGTTATTGTGATAAAAATATTTTAAATATTATATTAGAAATGAAATGTTATTCGTTTTTAAAGGTATCTAGTTTTTCAAGAAATGAATTTAATTCAGAAATTATAAATTTATTTAAAAAATTTTTTAATTAAATATTTTATAATTTTAATATTTTATGGGATAAGCTATAAAATAAATTTTTAAAAATAATAAAAATATTTAAAAAATATATGTTTAGAATTAGCAATTGTTAATAAATATGTTATAATTTATTTTATAATATAAATTATTTATTATATTTTAAGTTTTTATTGAGGTATAAATTTTAATTTTTAAAATTTAGTAATAATGATAAAATTAGTATATTATTTTGTAAAATAAATGAAAATGAAAAGTTAAAATAAAGAATTCGGCAAAAATAATGTTCGCCTGTTTAACAAAAACATGTCTTTTTGAAATAAATTTAAAGTCTGACCTGCCCACTGAAATTTTAAATGGCCGCAGTATCCTAACTGTGCAAAGGTAGCATAATCATTAGTCTTTTAATTGAAGGCTGGAATGAATGGTTGGACGAGATATTAACTGTTTCATTTTAATTTTTATTAGAATTTTATTTTTTAGTCAAAAAGCTAAAATGAAATTAAAAGACGAGAAGACCCTATAAATCTTTATATTTAATTTATTTTTATTGTAAAGATTAATTTTATTTAAATAAATTTAAATATTTTATTGGGGTGATATTAAAATTTAAAAAACTTTTAATTTATAAAATCATTAATTTATGAATTATTGATCCAGTTGTATTGATTAAAAATTTAAGTTACTTTAGGGATAACAGCGTAATTTTTTTGGAGAGTTCATATCGATAAAAAAGATTGCGACCTCGATGTTGGATTAAGATATAATTTTGGGTGTAGCCGTTCAAATTTTAAGTCTGTTCGACTTTTAAATTCTTACATGATCTGAGTTCAAACCGGCGTAAGCCAGGTTGGTTTCTATCTTTAATTAATTATAATATTTTAGTACGAAAGGACCAAATATTAAAATAATCATATTTTAAAAAAGAATATTATTAATTATGAGCTATTTTGGCAGATTAGTGCAATAAATTTAGAATTTATTTATGTAAAATTTTTACAAATAGTACTTGTTTTATATAGAATTAGTTATATCCTTAATTGGTAGTTTGTTATTAATTATTTGTGTGTTAGTAAGAGTAGCTTTTTTAACTTTATTAGAACGGAAAGTTTTAGGATACATTCAAATTCGGAAAGGTCCTAATAAAGTTGGAATTATAGGAATTCCTCAACCTTTTTGTGATGCGATTAAGTTATTTACAAAGGAACAAACTTATCCTTTATTATCTAATTATTTAAGATATTATATTTCTCCAATTTTTTCTTTATTTTTATCTTTAGTAGTTTGAATATGTATGCCTTTTTTTGTTAAATTGTATTCATTTAATTTAGGGGGTTTATTTTTTTTATGTTGTACTAGATTAGGAGTTTATACAGTTATAGTAGCTGGATGGTCATCAAATTCTAATTACGCCTTGTTAGGGGGTTTACGCGCAGTAGCTCAAACAATTTCTTATGAAGTTAGTTTAGCTTTAATTTTATTATCATTTGTGTTTTTAATTGGAAGTTATAATTTTTTATATTTTTATTATTATCAAATTTATATATGATTTTTAGTAATTTTATTCCCTATAGCTTTAGTTTGATTAACAATTTCTTTAGCTGAAACTAACCGAACTCCTTTTGATTTTGCTGAAGGGGAATCAGAGTTAGTTTCAGGGTTTAATGTAGAATATAGAAGAGGAGGATTTGCTTTAATTTTTTTAGCTGAGTATGCAAGAATTTTATTTATAAGTATATTATTTTGTGTAATTTTTTTAGGAAGAGATGTTTTTAGATTATTTTTTTATATTAAGTTAACATTTATTTCATTTGTATTTATTTGAGTACGGGGTACTTTACCTCGGTTTCGTTATGATAAACTTATATATTTAGCTTGAAAATGTTTTTTACCATTTTCTTTAAATTATTTATTGTTTTTTATTGGGTTTAAAATTTTATTATTTTCTTTATTGTTATGAATTGATTTTAGTAAAGTTAATAGAAAATTATTTTCTATCTTATGTTTTCAAAACATACGCTTATTCAAGCTCATTAACTTAATTAATTTAATAAATTATCTCATCATTTATTAACAAGAGGATTAATTAAGTAGTATAAAAAGTAAATTACTGTAAGAATTTGTCCAATTAAAACATAAGGTTCTTCAACTGGCCGAGCTCCAATTCAAGTTAATAAAATTACTGTTACTACTATAACTCAGAATAAAATTTGGTTAATAGGATAAAATTGATTTCCTCGGAATTTTCTTAAATTGTAAAAAGGTAAAATTATTAAAATTGCAATTGATAAAACTAGAGCAATTACTCCCCCTAATTTATTAGGAATAGAACGTAAAATTGCGTATGCAAATAAAAAATATCATTCAGGTTGGATATGGGCAGGAGTTACTAAAGGATTAGCGGGGATGAAATTATCAGGGTCTCCCAATAAATTAGGATTAATTAAAACTAAAGTAATTAATAAAAAAAATATTACAATGAACCCTACAATATCCTTATAAGTAAAGTATGGGTGGAATGGGATTTTATCAATATTTGAATTAATTCCTATTGGGTTATTAGAACCAGTTTGGTGTAAAAATAATAGGTGAATTATAGTTATTGCTAAAACAATGAAAGGTAAAATAAAATGAAATGTAAAAAATCGAGTTAAAGTTGCGTTATCTACTGCAAATCCTCCTCATACTCATTGGACTAAATCAATACCTAAATATGGGATAGCCGATAATAAATTTGTAATAACAGTAGCTCCTCAAAATGATATTTGTCCTCAAGGTAATACATACCCTATAAAAGCAGTTCCTATTACTAAAAATAAAATAATTACTCCTACTAATCAAGTCGGGGTATATAGATATGATCCATAATATATACCTCGTCCAACATGTAAATAAATACAAATAAAAAAAAATGATGCTCCGTTAGCGTGTATTGTTCGTAGTAATCAACCAAAGTTTACATCACGACAAATATGATTAACACTATAAAATGCTAAATTTACATCTGCAGTATAATGTATAGCTAAAAATAAACCAGTTAAAATTTGGATAATTAAACATAATCCAAGTAAAGATCCAAAATTTCATCAGCTTGAAATATTGATAGGGGCAGGTAAATCAACTAATGCATTATTAGCAATTTTAAATAAAGGATGGGAGGTTCGTAAAGGTTTATTCATTAGTTTATAATTCGAAGTGGGCCTTTTTTTAAATTAGTAATTTTTACTACTACAATTAAGGTAATTAATAAATAATTTATTAAAAGAATTGTAATAAAATTAGTTGGAAAATTGTACAATTTGTTTAAAGAAATAGCATTTTCTGTTAAGTATGAATTTATTTGAGAAATTTCTATTATTTCATTATTTGTAAATATTAAAATTAAAGAATTTTTGTCAATAAAGTAAGATATAATTAAAGAAATAAAAAAAAAGGATAAAAAAAATATTGTTAATTTAATTGAAAGATTAAATATTTCATTAGAAGCTAAAGAGGTTACATAAATAAATAAAACTAATATACCCCCTAAAAAAATTAAAAAAAGAATATAAGAAAATCAAAAAGATTTAGATATAGTTCCGGTAATTAAACAAATAAAAATTGTTTGAATTAGTAAAGTTAATCCTATGGCTAATGGGTGAATTATGTTAATAAAAATAATTGTTGTTAAAAAAATTAAAGAGTAAATAATTAATTGTAGAATATCAAGAGGTAGTTTATTTTAAAATATTAATTTTGGGGATTAATGAAAAAGAAATTCTTTTCTCTTGAAGTTTTAAAAGAATTAATCTTATTTTTGATTTACAAGACCAATGTTTTTATTAAACTATTAAAACATTAAAACTAATGATTATAATTTTATACTGAAGTTTTTTAATTGTATTATTTACTTTAGGTTTATTTTGTTTTGTTTCAAATCGTAAACATTTACTTTCAATGCTTTTAAGATTAGAATTTATTGTGTTAGTGTTATTTTTAATATTATTTATTTATTTAAATTTAATAAATTTTGAAAATTATTTTAGCATAATATTTTTAACTTTTAGAGTTTGTGAAGGTGCTTTAGGGCTATCAATTTTAGTGTCTATAATTCGAACTCATGGGAATGATTATTTTCAATCTTTTAGAATTATATAATGTTAAAATTAATTTTTTTTTTATTGTTTATTTCACCAATTTGTTTTATTAATAAAATATATTGAATGGTACAGGTTATATTATTTTTTGTTAGATTTATTTTTTTATTAATAAATAAATTCTCTAATTATTGAAAAGAAATTTCATATTTCTTAGGGTGTGATATACTTTCTTATGGATTAATTTTATTAAGATTATGAATTTGTTCATTAATATTATTGGCTAGAGAAAGTGTTAATAAATATAATAATTATAAAAATTTATTTTTATTAAATGTTGTAATACTTTTATTACTATTAGTATTAACTTTTAGAAGAATAAATTTATTTATATTTTATTTATTTTTTGAAAGAAGATTAATTCCAACATTATTTTTAATTTTGGGTTGGGGATATCAACCAGAACGTTTACAAGCTGGAATTTATTTATTATTTTATACTTTATTAGTATCATTACCTATATTAATTGGTATTTTTTATTTAATAAATAAAATGGGTACAATAAATTTTTATTTAATAAATAATTATATATTTAATTATGATTTATTATATTTTTGTATAATATGTGCTTTTTTAGTTAAAATACCAATATTTTTGGTTCATTTATGATTGCCAAAAGCTCATGTTGAAGCTCCTGTTTCTGGGTCAATAATTTTAGCTGGAATTATACTAAAATTAGGAGGTTATGGGATATTACGAGTGATTTCATTACTTCAATTAATAAATATAAAATATAGATTTGTATGGGTTAGAATTAGTTTAGTAGGAGGTGTATTAGTTAGATTTGTATGTTTACGTCAAACTGATTTAAAGGCTTTAATTGCATATTCTTCAGTTGCTCATATGGGTATTGTTTTAGCAGGACTTTTAACTATAAGATATTGAGGGTTATGTGGTTCTTATAGATTAATAATTGCTCATGGATTATGTTCTTCAGGGCTATTTTGTTTAGCTAATGTTTCTTATGAACGATTAGGAAGACGAAGTTTATTAATTAATAAGGGGCTTTTAAATTTTATACCTGCAATAGCATTATGGTGATTTCTTTTAAGATCTGCGAATATAGCTGCGCCACCAACTTTAAATTTATTAGGAGAAATTTCTTTATTAAATAGAATTGTTTCTTGATCTTGAGTTTCTATAATTATATTATCTTTATTATCTTTTTTTAGAGCTGCTTATACTCTATATTTATATTCTTTTAGACAACATGGAAAAATTTTTTCTGGGGTTTATTCCTTCAGAGGGGGTAAAATCCGTGAATATTTATTAATATTTTTACATTGATTGCCTTTAAATTTATTAATTTTAAAAAGAGAAATATGTATACTATGATTATATTTAAATAGTTTAAAAAAAATACTAATTTGTGGTGTTAGTGATATGAATTTATTCATTTTAGATCGTGAAATATTTATCAATTTGTAGAATTAGATTTATAAATTTAATTTCTATTAGAATTACTTTTTTTATTATAAGTTTATATTTTTTATTAAATAATTTAGTTTATTTTATTGAATGGGAAGTAGTTTCTTTGAATTCATTAAGAATTGTAATAACTTTTTTATTTGATTGAATAAGACTTTTATTTATGTCATTTGTTTTAATAATTGCATCTTTGGTGATTTTTTATAGAAAGGAGTATATAAGTAGAGATGTTAATATTAATCGGTTTATTATATTAGTTTTAATATTTGTTTTGTCTATAATATTATTAATTATTAGACCAAATCTTGTAAGAATTTTATTAGGATGAGATGGTTTAGGGTTAGTTTCGTATTGTTTAGTAATTTATTTTCAAAATGTAAAATCATATAATGCAGGCATATTAACAGCTCTATCAAATCGAATTGGGGATGTAGCATTGTTATTAGCAATTGCTTGAATATTAAATTATGGTAGTTGAAATTATATTTTTTATTTAGAAATTATACAAAATGAATTTGTTATACTATTAATTGGCGGGTTAGTTATACTAGCTGCTATAACAAAAAGAGCTCAAATTCCTTTTTCTTCTTGGTTACCTGCGGCAATAGCAGCCCCAACTCCTGTTTCTGCTCTTGTACATTCATCAACATTGGTAACTGCTGGTGTATATTTATTAATTCGGTTTAATATTTTATTAAGAAATTCCTGATTGGGCCAATTATTACTTTTATTATCAGGTTTAACAATATTTATAGCTGGGTTAGGGGCTAATTTTGAATTTGATTTAAAAAAAATTATTGCTTTGTCAACATTAAGTCAGCTTGGACTAATAATAAGAATTTTATCAATAGGATTTTATAAATTAGCTATATTTCATTTATTAACTCATGCTCTCTTTAAGGCTTTACTATTTATATGTGCTGGGGCAATTATTCATAATATAAATAATTCTCAAGATATTCGATTAATAGGGGGGTTAAGAATTCATATACCATTGACTTCAGCTTGTTTTAATGTTTCTAATCTGGCCTTATGTGGAATACCATTTTTAGCAGGGTTTTATTCTAAGGATATAATTTTAGAAGTAGTTATAATTAGTAATATTAATATATTTTCTTTTTTTTTATATTTTTTTTCAACTGGGCTAACAGTATGTTATTCTTTTCGGTTAGTTTATTATTCTATAACAGGGGACTTAAATTGTAGAAGATTAAATATACTGAATGATGAAGGTTGAGTTATATTACGTGGGATATTAGGATTATTATTTATAAGAATTATTGGAGGAAGAATACTTAATTGGTTAATTTTTCCGGTACCTTATATAATTTGTTTACCTTTAAATATAAAAATATTAACTTTATTTGTTTGTGTAGTTGGGGGAGTTAGAGGTTATTTAATTTCTTTTATAAGTTTATTTAGTTTAAATAAATCTTTTAAAAATTATAATTTAACAATATTTTTAGGTTCAATATGATTTATACCTTATATTAGAACTTACGGATTAATTTTTTATCCATTAAATTATGGTCAAATTGTTGTGAAAAGTTTTGATCAAGGTTGATCAGAATATTTCGGTGGTCAACATTTATACCAAAAATTAGTTAATTATTCTCAAGTTTTAATATATGCCCACAATAATAATTTAAAAATTTATTTATTAATATTTGTATTTTGAGTTTTAGTTTTATTTAATTTTTTATTATTTTTTTATTCAAATAGCTTATATTTAGAGTATGACACTGAAGATGTTATGGAGATTATTTAATCTTTGAATATAGTGAATTATTTTTAGTAATTTATAAAAAAAAATAATTTTTATTTTTACAATGAAAATGTAAAGTTTTACATTAAACTATATAAATAGAAGTATAAATGGAATTTAACCATTAAAAGAAAAAAGTTAGCAGCTTTTACTTGATCACCATACTTCCTTAATTGGAGTAATAACTCAGTTCTATCATTAACAGTGATAAGCCTCAATTTTGGCTTCAATTAAAAGAATAAGGGTAAATTTACCTAAGATTAGGTCGAAACTAATTGCAATTAATCGCTTCATATTCTTTAAGGTAGATTGAAAAATCAATACTTTTTGAATGCAAATCAAATGTTATAATTAACTACAACCCTAGTTAATTTGTTCAATTTAATATTCCTTGATTTCATTCATGGTATAGTCCAATTAATAAAATTAAAATAAAAATAATTGAAGTTAGGGTCCAAATTAGTAAATTTGAAAATTTAAAAATTAAGATTATTGGTAAAATAAGGGCAATTTCTACATCAAAAATTAAAAAAATAATTGTGATTAAAAAAAATCGTAAAGAAAAAGGTAGGCGAGAGGAAGATTTAGGATCAAATCCACATTCAAAAGGGGATCTTTTTTCTCGATCTACGAGAGTTTTTTTCGATAAAATTGAGGCTAAAGCTATAACAATAATTGAAATTGTTAAAATAATTGATGAAATAAAAATAACAGAATAAATTATCTATACTATTATTAATAGACCTTATGATTGGAAGTCAAATATACTTTTATACTATATAGATAATTATTTAAAATTAGCCTCCTCATCAGTAAATTGTGATATATAAGAATAATCAAACTACATCGACAAAATGTCAGTATCAAGCAGCAGCTTCAAACCCAAAATGGTGGGCTTTTGAAAAGTGGTTATTTAAATGTCGTAGTAAACATACTAATAAGAATGTTGTTCCAATTAATACATGAATTCCGTGAAATCCTGTAGCTATAAAAAATGTTGATCCATAAACTGAATCAGCAATTGTGAAAGGAGCTTCAATATATTCATAAGCTTGAAGAATTGTAAAATAAACTCCTAAAAGGACAGTAAAAAATAAACCTTGAGTAGTTTGTGAATGATTATTTTCTATTAAACTATGGTGAGCTCAAGTTACTGTAACACCAGAAGCTAATAAAATTGCAGTATTTAATAAAGGAATTTGGAATGGATTAAAAGAAACAATTCCTATAGGGGGTCACGATGCTCCAAGTTCAATTGCAGGAGAAAGTCTTCTGTGAAAAAAAGCTCAGAAAAATCTTACAAAAAATAAAACTTCTGATAAAATAAATAAAATTATACCTCATCGTAAGCCAATTGTTACAGCATAAGTATGAAGACCTTGGTATGTTCCTTCTCGAGATACATCCCGTCATCATTGGTAAACAGTTAAAATTGTAATTATATTTCCTAAAAAAAATAAAGAAGTATCATATTGATGAAATCATTTAATTATACCTGAAACAGTTGTTATAGCCCCAATTGCTCCTGTTAGTGGTCATGGGCTGTAATCAACTAAATGAAATGGGTGATTTGAATGTGTAGACATTATGAATAATAATTATTAATTTACTTCTCTAGAATAAAGTGTTCTTAAAACAGCAAATACATAAGATTGAATTATAGCTACTGCCGATTCTAAAACTAATAAAGCAATTTGCCCAATTAATAAGAAAGATACAAGAATGTAGGATATTGATGGACCGGTATTTCCCAATAGAGTTAAAAGAAGATGCCCTGCAATTATATTAGCTGTTAAACGTACGGCTAAAGTTCCAGGTCGAATAACATTTCTAATAGTTTCAATACACACTATAAAAGGTATTAAAATTGCAGGAGTTCCTTGAGGGACTAAATGAGCGAATATATGTTGTGTATGATTAATTCATCCATAAATTATAAAAGAGAGTCACAATGGCAATGCTAAAGTTAATGTTAACGTTAAATGACTTGTTCTTGTAAAAATATAAGGAAATAATCCTATAAAATTATTAAATAAAATTAAAGAAAATAAAGAAATAAAAATAAATGTTGACCCATTATGACTTGAAGGTCCTAGCAATGTTTTAAATTCTTTATGTAAAGTTGTTAAAATTGCATTTCAAAAAATATTATGGCGAGAAGGTATTAATCAATAGATTGAAGGAATTAGCAAAAGTCCAATGAATGTTCTTAATCAATTTAAAGAAAGGTTAAAAATTGCTGAAGGGTCAAATACAGAAAATAAATTTGTTATCATTTTCAATTTATTGAATTTAAACTTATATTTTTTAATTCAGTTGATGAAGGTGAAGATGGTATATAAGAGTAATAGTTCATTGAACAAAATAGTAAAAATACAATAGTAAAAAAAATAAATAATAAAAGTCATCTAATCGGAGCTATTTGTGGGATTAAAAAATATTAAAAAATTAATAATTTTAGTTTGACATACTAATGTTATAAGTTTAACTAATTTTTTAAGATCATTAGAAGTAAGTGCTAATTTACTATAAAATGGTTTAAGAGACCAGTACTTGCTTTCAGTCATCTAATGATGAATTTAAATTCTTTGAAATTCATTTAATAAAATAATTAACGGGAACTCTTTCAATTACAATAGGTATAAATCTATGATTAGCCCCACAAATTTCTGAACATTGTCCGTAAAACAATCCTGGTCGATTTATAAAAAAATTAGTTTGATTTAATCGGCCAGGAGTTCCATCAACTTTTACACCTAATGCCGGGATTGTTCATGAATGAATTACATCTGCGGCTGTAACTAAAATTCGAATTTGTGAATTTATAGGTAGTACAATACGATTATCAACGTCTAAAAGACGAAATCCATCTGATTCAAGTTCATTAGTAGGAATTATATAAGAGTCAAATTCGATGTTATTAAAATCAGAATATTCATAACTTCAATATCATTGGTGTCCAATTCTTTTTAAAGTTACTGAAGGTTCATTAATTTCGTCAAGTAAATATAAAAGTCGTAGAGAAGGGAAAGCAATAAATACTAAAATAATAGCTGGCAGAATTGTTCAAATTATTTCAATTAATTGCCCATGTAATAAAAATCGATTAATATAGGAATTGAAAAAAAGTATAAATATTAAATAACCTACTAAAACTGTAATTATAACTAAAATTAATAAAGCGTGGTCATGAAAAAAAATTAATTGTTCTATTAAAGGAGAAGCTCTATCTTGTAAACCTAAATTAGCTCATGTTGACATTAATTTCTAATAAAAGTTAAAATACTTTATATATGGAGCTTAAATCCATTGCACTAATCTGCCATATTAGAATTAATTAGTTAGTAAAGGAAGTTCAGAATAACTATGTTCTGCTGGGGGAGTATTTTGGTACCATTCAATTGATGAATTTAATTGAATTGGGTAAATTACTTGACGTTGAGAAACTAAACTTTCTCAAATAATATAGAAAAAAAATAAAATTCCTAATAAAGAAATTGAAGAACCGATTGTAGAAACTACATTTCAAGTAGTGTAAGCATCTGGATAATCAGAGTAACGTCGAGGTATTCCTGCTAATCCAAGGAAATGTTGAGGGAAGAAAGTTAAATTTACCCCAATAAATATAATAATAAATTGACTTTTTAATCATTTATTATTTAATGTTAATCCTGTAAATAAAGGGTATCAATGAATAAATCCTGCTATAATAGCAAATACAGCTCCTATTGATAAAACGTAATGGAAGTGGGCAACTACATAATATGTATCATGTAAAATAATATCAATAGATGAGTTAGCCAAGACAACTCCTGTTAATCCCCCTACTGTGAATAAGAATACAAATCCTAAAGCCCATAAAATGGCAGGGGAGTATGAAAGTTGAGCTCCGTGTAAAGTTGCTAATCATCTGAAAATTTTAATTCCAGTTGGTACCGCAATAATTATAGTAGCTGAAGTAAAATAAGCTCGGGTATCTACATCTATCCCTACAGTAAATATATGATGAGCTCACACAATAAATCCTAATAAACCAATAGCAAGTATAGCGTAAATTATTCCTAAAGATCCAAATGTTTCCTTTTTACCTGATTCTTGTCTAATAATATGAGAAATTATTCCAAATCCAGGAAGAATTAAAATGTAGACTTCTGGGTGTCCAAAAAATCAAAATAAATGTTGGTATAAAATTGGGTCTCCTCCTCCAGCTGGGTCAAAAAATGAAGTATTTAAGTTTCGATCAGTTAATAATATTGTAATAGCCCCGGCTAAAACAGGTAATGATAATAATAATAATAGGGCTGTAATTACAACAGATCAAACGAATAAAGGTATTCGGTCAAAAGTAATTCCTGAAGATCGTATATTAATTACAGTTGTAATAAAATTTACAGCTCCTAAAATTGAAGAAATTCCAGCTAAATGTAATGAAAAAATAGCTAAGTCAACTGATGCTCCTCCATGAGCAATCCCGGATGATAAAGGAGGGTAAACCGTTCATCCTGTTCCAGCTCCATTTTCAACTATACTTCTAACTAATAATAATGTTAAAGCAGGGGGTAAAAGTCAAAATCTTATATTATTTATTCGAGGGAATGCTATATCAGGGGCTCCTAATATTAATGGAACTAATCAATTTCCAAACCCTCCAATTATAATTGGTATTACTATAAAAAAAATTATTACAAAAGCATGGGCTGTTACAATTACATTATAAATTTGATCATCTCCGATTAAAGCTCCAGGGTGTCCTAATTCAGCTCGAATTAAAATTCTTAAAGATGTCCCCACTATACCAGCTCATGCTCCAAAGATAAAATATAAAGTTCCAATATCTTTATGATTTGTTGAAAATAACCATTGTCGCGATAAGATTAAGTGGCTGAAGTTTAGGCAATAGATTGTAAATCTATTTATAAGAATTATTCTTCTTAATCAAATCATGGTCTTATAGTCAATAATGATATCAAACTGCAATTTTGAAGGAGTAAAAATTTACTAAGGCTTAAAGGGAATTCCTATATTTACAGCTTTGAAGGCTATTAGTTTATTTAACTTAAAGCCTTATAATATTGCGTAAAATATTGAAATTAAAATTAACCCAAAAATAGAAAAAAATCTAAAAATTAAGTATAAATTTATGTTAAATTTATTAAATTGAAAAATTGAAATTCAATTAATTTCATAATAATTTAGTATAAATGCAGAATAACATATTCGGAGATAAAAAAATAATGTAATTAAGGTTGATATTATTAAAATGACTAATAAAAAATATTGGTGACAAAATGTTAATTGTTGGATAACAATTCATTTTGGTAAAAATCCAATGAATGGGGGGAGTCCTCCTAATGATAAAAAATTTATAAATAAAGTAAATTTTAAAATTTTTCTATTAAAAAATCATCTAAAAAGTTGATTTAAATGGAATAAATTAAAAATATGAAATATAAATCTTAAAGTAAATGATAGAAATGAATAAAATAAAAAATAAATTATTCAAGATGTTTCATTAATTATAATGGCTCTAAATATTCACCCTAAATGGTTAATTGAAGAAAAAGCTATTAATTTTCGTAATGAGGTTTGGTTTAAACCCCCAAGTGCTCCTACTATTACTGATAGAATAACTCTGATAATTAATAAATTTTTTAAATTTAAATAAGAAATTAATATTAAGGGGGCAATTTTTTGCCAAGTTATTAATATTAAAGCGTTTATTCAAGTTAGACCGTCTATTAAATTTGGGAATCAAAAGTGAAAAGGGGCCGCTCCTCTTTTTATTAATAACGTTGACAAAAGAATTATTGAAATAAAAGAATTATTAATTTCTGAATTTAAATTATTTTTAAGCATAAGTATAATTACAGCAAATAATAGAACAGTTGAAGCTAACGCTTGAGTTAAGAAGTACTTTAATGAAGCTTCAGTAGATTTTAAGTTATTACTGTCTCTTATTAGGGGGATAAAAGATAATAAATTAATTTCTAAGCCTATTCAAGCACCTAACCAAGAATTAGATGTAACTGTAATTAACGTTCCTGTAATTATTATTATTAAAAATAAAATTTTTGAAGAATTGTTAAAAATTAAAAAGAAAAGGATTATAACCTTTATAAGTGGGGTATGAACCCAATAGCTTAATTAGCTTATCTTTTTAAGATATATTTTAGTGTATGATGCACAAAAGTTTTTGATACTTTTAGAAATAGTTTAATTCTATTAAATATAAATCCTTACAAAAAATTGTAAGAAAACCTATTTATAATGAATGCGAGCAACCGCATGATTTACCCTATCAAGGTAATCCTTTTGTCAGGCAATTCATTTTTTTTAAAAAATTATTATTTTTTTTTTTACTATTACTTTTTTAAAAAATTACTAAAAAAAAATAGAATTTTTTTTAACTTTAATATTACATTTTAGTATTTTTTAGTTTTAAATTATGAAATTTTTGTAAATAATTATAATTTTCTATATAGATATATATGTAATATAAATCTTCAATCAGTTAGAAATATATAGATATGTATAATTATTTATAAATATATTATATATCTATGAATCCCAAAGAATTGTTAGATAAATCTTTATATATAGATTAGTTTTTACCATATTTGTGACGATTTTTGGATTGTGAAATTTTTTATTTAAATTGTTAACCATATCATGATATATTAAACATTTATATATATATAGATTATCTATTAATTTAGAACTTAGTTATACAACTTTTTTTTAAAAAATTAATTTTTTTAATAAATTAAAATTTATCTTTTATATTTTTAAAATTTTTATTACAAAAAAAAAATAGGAAGGTTTTTTATTAATTTTTAAATTTATATTATTTTTATTATATTTATTTAAAAAATTATGTTTTGTTTATTTAATAAATTTAAAATTTTAAGGCTTAGGGTTTAAATATTAATTTATTATGTAATTTAATTAATTAGTTTTATATTAATTTATAATATTATAATTTATTATAAATTGAAGAATAAATTTTATTAAATTTATTTATTTAAATGAAGAAATTGTTTTAGAACAATATTTTAAAATTTTGCACAAATTATTTTTAAAATTTATAAATTAATCAATTTAGGGGAATTGATTAAATTTTGGAGTTAATAATTATAAAAGTTATTCAAAAGGTTTAAAGGTTATATTTTTCTTGTAAATAGATTTACAATTTTTTAAAATAGTTTAGAAAAATTTTATTAAATTTAATTATTTATTTAATTTAAGAATTTTATAAAAAATTAAAAATTAGATTAACTTATGGGGTTAAATTATTAATTCATAAAAATAAATTTTTAGGGCTTTTTAATTTTTCAGATTTAGTGATTAAAAAAAATTATTAAATTTTTGATTATATTAATAAAAATTTTGTAATCATTCATGTTATGAAAAGGTTTTCAAAAAAAAATTATTAAATTTACTAAATTAATTTATTTATAAAAATTTTAATTTTATTAATAAATTTATAAATTAAATTATTTATATAAGTAAAATTATAAATTTTAATTAATTTATAAATTTAGGGGTTATTAATTTTCAGATTTAGTGATTAAAAAAAAATATTTATTTAAAAGTTGATAAAACTTTTTTATCGAAAGATTTTTATTTAAAATTATATTAAGGTGTATATTAAAAAATTATTTATTATGTAAATTTGGGACAAAAATTATAAAAATTTTTAAATTATTAAATTTAATATATCTATGAATTTTAAATAAAATTATTTTTGAAAATAATATAAATTTAAAAATTAATAAAAATTAAATTTTTTAGTTGAATAAAGATTTAATTATAAGAAATTGCCTTAGTTAAATAAATATTTTTATTATAATTTTATAAAATTTTAATATTTAATTTAATTTTAATTATTGTTATAAAAAATTTATTTTTATTTTATTAAATTATAAAAGTTTTATTTTGGCTTAATAATTTGTTATTAATTTGATTTATATGTAAATTTTTGTGAGAATTTTTATTAATTTTAAAAATTAATAAATTTGTTTAAATTCGCAGTAATTAATTTTATTAATTAAAGAAATTTAGAAATAGCAATATTAAAAAGTATAGATAAAATTGGTGCCAGCAATCGCGGTTACACCAATTATACAAATGAATTTTTTCAGTAAAAGTTAAATTGATTAAAATGTAAATTAGATTAAATTTATTAAGTGAAATTTTAAATTTAAATTTTTATAAAATCATTAATTGAAGCTTAAAAATTTTAATAAAAAACTAGGATTAGATACCCTATTATTTAAAATGTAAATATTGATACTTAAGTAGTAGTAGTTATGTTCTTGAAACTTAAAAAATTTGGCGGTATTTTAGTCTATCCAGAGGAACCTGTTTTGTAATCGATAATCCACGATGGACCTTACTTGAATTTGTAATCAGTTTATATACCGTCGTTATCAGAATATTTTATAAGAATAAAAATATTCAATAATTTTTATTAAAATTTATATCAGATCAAGGTGTAGCTTATATTTGAGTATTAATGGGTTACAATAAATTTATTTAAACGGATAAAATTATGAAAAAATTTTTGAAGGTGGATTTGGTAGTAAAATTATAAAGATTAATAATTTGATTTTAGCTCTAAAATATGTACACATCGCCCGTCGCTCTTACTATTAAGGTAAGATAAGTCGTAACATAGTAGATGTACTGGAAAGTGTATCTAGAATGACAATTTAAAGCTTATTTAGTAAAGCATTTCATTTACATTGAAAAGATTTTTGTGCAAATCAATATAAATTGATTAGATTTTATTTATTAATTTTTTTAGTAATTGTTTAAAAATATTAAAAATAATTATAATATTTATAGTTTTAGTATTTTTTAAAGAAAAAATAAATTTAATAATAGTAAAATAGTATTGTAAAAGAAAATTGAAATAATTTGAAAAATTTTTATTAAGAAAGAAAATTTAATTTATTGTACCTTGTGTATCAGTGTTTATTAAATAAAAAATATTTACAAATATTTTTCTCGATTTTAAAAGAGTTAATATAATATTAAAGTTATTGTGATAAAAATATTTTAAATATTATATTAGAAATGAAATGTTATTCGTTTTTAAAGGTATCTAGTTTTTCAAGAAATGAATTTAATTCAGAAATTATAAATTTATTTAAAAAATTTTTTAATTAAATATTTTATAATTTTAATATTTTATGGGATAAGCTATAAAATAAATTTTTAAAAATAATAAAAATATTTAAAAAATATATGTTTAGAATTAGCAATTGTTAATAAATATGTTATAATTTATTTTATAATATAAATTATTTATTATATTTTAAGTTTTTATTGAGGTATAAATTTTAATTTTTAAAATTTAGTAATAATGATAAAATTAGTATATTATTTTGTAAAATAAATGAAAATGAAAAGTTAAAATAAAGAATTCGGCAAAAATAATGTTCGCCTGTTTAACAAAAACATGTCTTTTTGAAATAAATTTAAAGTCTGACCTGCCCACTGAAATTTTAAATGGCCGCAGTATCCTAACTGTGCAAAGGTAGCATAATCATTAGTCTTTTAATTGAAGGCTGGAATGAATGGTTGGACGAGATATTAACTGTTTCATTTTAATTTTTATTAGAATTTTATTTTTTAGTCAAAAAGCTAAAATGAAATTAAAAGACGAGAAGACCCTATAAATCTTTATATTTAATTTATTTTTATTGTAAAGATTAATTTTATTTAAATAAATTTAAATATTTTATTGGGGTGATATTAAAATTTAAAAAACTTTTAATTTATAAAATCATTAATTTATGAATTATTGATCCAGTTGTATTGATTAAAAATTTAAGTTACTTTAGGGATAACAGCGTAATTTTTTTGGAGAGTTCATATCGATAAAAAAGATTGCGACCTCGATGTTGGATTAAGATATAATTTTGGGTGTAGCCGTTCAAATTTTAAGTCTGTTCGACTTTTAAATTCTTACATGATCTGAGTTCAAACCGGCGTAAGCCAGGTTGGTTTCTATCTTTAATTAATTATAATATTTTAGTACGAAAGGACCAAATATTAAAATAATCATATTTTAAAAAAGAATATTATTAATTATGAGCTATTTTGGCAGATTAGTGCAATAAATTTAGAATTTATTTATGTAAAATTTTTACAAATAGTACTTGTTTTATATAGAATTAGTTATATCCTTAATTGGTAGTTTGTTATTAATTATTTGTGTGTTAGTAAGAGTAGCTTTTTTAACTTTATTAGAACGGAAAGTTTTAGGATACATTCAAATTCGGAAAGGTCCTAATAAAGTTGGAATTATAGGAATTCCTCAACCTTTTTGTGATGCGATTAAGTTATTTACAAAGGAACAAACTTATCCTTTATTATCTAATTATTTAAGATATTATATTTCTCCAATTTTTTCTTTATTTTTATCTTTAGTAGTTTGAATATGTATGCCTTTTTTTGTTAAATTGTATTCATTTAATTTAGGGGGTTTATTTTTTTTATGTTGTACTAGATTAGGAGTTTATACAGTTATAGTAGCTGGATGGTCATCAAATTCTAATTACGCCTTGTTAGGGGGTTTACGCGCAGTAGCTCAAACAATTTCTTATGAAGTTAGTTTAGCTTTAATTTTATTATCATTTGTGTTTTTAATTGGAAGTTATAATTTTTTATATTTTTATTATTATCAAATTTATATATGATTTTTAGTAATTTTATTCCCTATAGCTTTAGTTTGATTAACAATTTCTTTAGCTGAAACTAACCGAACTCCTTTTGATTTTGCTGAAGGGGAATCAGAGTTAGTTTCAGGGTTTAATGTAGAATATAGAAGAGGAGGATTTGCTTTAATTTTTTTAGCTGAGTATGCAAGAATTTTATTTATAAGTATATTATTTTGTGTAATTTTTTTAGGAAGAGATGTTTTTAGATTATTTTTTTATATTAAGTTAACATTTATTTCATTTGTATTTATTTGAGTACGGGGTACTTTACCTCGGTTTCGTTATGATAAACTTATATATTTAGCTTGAAAATGTTTTTTACCATTTTCTTTAAATTATTTATTGTTTTTTATTGGGTTTAAAATTTTATTATTTTCTTTATTGTTATGAATTGATTTTAGTAAAGTTAATAGAAAATTATTTTCTATCTTATGTTTTCAAAACATACGCTTATTCAAGCTCATTAACTTAATTAATTTAATAAATTATCTCATCATTTATTAACAAGAGGATTAATTAAGTAGTATAAAAAGTAAATTACTGTAAGAATTTGTCCAATTAAAACATAAGGTTCTTCAACTGGCCGAGCTCCAATTCAAGTTAATAAAATTACTGTTACTACTATAACTCAGAATAAAATTTGGTTAATAGGATAAAATTGATTTCCTCGGAATTTTCTTAAATTGTAAAAAGGTAAAATTATTAAAATTGCAATTGATAAAACTAGAGCAATTACTCCCCCTAATTTATTAGGAATAGAACGTAAAATTGCGTATGCAAATAAAAAATATCATTCAGGTTGGATATGGGCAGGAGTTACTAAAGGATTAGCGGGGATGAAATTATCAGGGTCTCCCAATAAATTAGGATTAATTAAAACTAAAGTAATTAATAAAAAAAATATTACAATGAACCCTACAATATCCTTATAAGTAAAGTATGGGTGGAATGGGATTTTA